>CM042255.1:0-140000 GCA_023566225.1 Romanogobio albipinnatus
CCTCTCACACTCTCTCTCCTCCTCTCCATCACTCCTCTCTCCTCCTCTCAACACTCCTCCTCTCTCCTCCTCTCCACTCTCTCTCTCCTCTCTCATCACCTCTCTCTCCTCTCATCACTTCTCTCCCTCCTCTCATCACCTCTCCTCCTCTCATCACTCTCTCCTCCTCTCATCCTCTCATCCTCCTCTCACTCACTCTCTCATCCTCCTCTCATCACTCTCATCTCCTTCTCATCACTCTCTCTCTCTTCTCATCACTCCTCTTCTCTTTCCATCTCTCATCCACTCTCTCTCCTCCTCTCATCACTCTCTCTCCTCCTCTCATCACTCTCTCCTCCTCTCATCACTCTCTCCTCCTCTCATCACTCTCTCCTCCTCTCATCTCTCTCTCTCCTCCTCTCATCACCTCCTCTCCTCCTCTCTCCTCTCTCTCTCCTCTCATCACTCTCTCTCCTCTCCACTCTCTCTCCTCCTCCTCTCATCACTCTCTCTCCTCCTCTCATCACTCTCTCTCCTCCTCTCATCACTCTCTCCTCCTCTCATCACTCTCTCTCCTCCTCTCATCACTCTCACTCCTCCTCCTCCTCCATCACTCCTCTCTCTCTCCTCCTCTCATCACTCTCTCTCCTCCTCTCATCACTCTCTCTCCTCCTCTCCATCACTCTCTCTCCTCTCTCATCACTCTCTCTCTCCTCTCTCATCACTCTCTCTCCTCCTCTCATCACTCTCTCCTCCTCTCCATCACTCTCTCTTCCTCCTCTCATCACTCTCTCTCCTCCTCTCATCACTCTCTTCTCCTCCTCTCATCTCCTCCTCTCATCACTCTCTCTCCTCCTCTCCATCACTCTCTCTCCTCCTCTCATCACTCTCTCTCTCCTCTCATCATCTCTCTCTCCTCCTCTCATCACTCTCTCTCCTCCTCTCATCACTCTCTCTCTCTCTCTCACTCTCCTCTCTCTTCATCTCTCTCTCCTCTCCATCACTCACTCTCTCTCTCTCACTCTCTCTCCTCTCATCACTCTCTTCTCTCTCTCTCCTCCTCTCATCACTCTCTCTCCTCCTCTCATCACTCTCTCTCCTCCTCTCATCACTCTCTCTCTCTCATCACTCTCTCCTCTCCATCACTCTCTCTCCTCCTCTCTCATCACTCTCTCTCCTCCTCTCATCACTCTCTCTCCTCCTCTCATCACTCTCTCTCCTCTCTCTCTCTCTCTCTCTCTCTTCTCCTCCTCTCATCACTCTCTTCCTCCTCTCATCACTCTCTCTCCTCCTCATCATCTCTCTCTCTCCTCCTCTCATCACTCTCTGTCCTCCTCTCATCACTCTCTCTCCTCTCTCTTCACCTCTCTCTCTCCTCCTCTCATCACTCTCTCTCCTCCTCTCATCACTCTCTCTCCTCCTCTCATCACTCTCTCTCCTCTCTCTCCTCCTCTCCATCACTCTCTCTCCTCCTCTCATCACTCTCTCTCCTCCTCTCCATCACTCTCTTCTCCTCCTCTCCATCACTCTCTCTCCTCCTCTCATCACTCCTCCTCCTCTCATCTCCTCCTCTCATCACTCCTGCCTCCTCCTCTCATCACTCTCTGTCCTCCTCTCTTCACTCTCTCTCCTCCTCTCATCTTCTCTCTCCTCCTCTCATCACTCTCTCCTCTCCTCCTCTCATCACTCTCTCTCCTCCTCTCATCACTCTCTCTCCTCTCTCTTCACTCTCTCTCCTCCTCTCATCACTCTCTCTCCTCCTCTCCATCACTCTCTCTCCTCTCTCTCTCTCTCTCACTCTCTCTCCCTTTCTCATCTTCCATCACTCTCTCTCCTCCTCTCCATCACTCTCTCTCCTCCTCTCATCACTCTCTCTCCTCTCTCCCTCCTCTCCATCACTCTCTCTCCTCCTCTCCATCACTCTCTCTCCTCCTCTCCATCACTCTCTCTCCTCCCTCTCATCATTCTCTCCTCCTCTCATCTCCTCCTCTCATCTCTCTCTCTCCTCTCTCATCACTCTCTCTCCTCCTCTCATCACTCTCTCTCCTCCTCTCATCTCCTCTCTCCTCTCATCACTCTCTTCCTCCTCTCATCACTCTCTCTCCTCCTCTCATCACTCTCTCTCCTCCTCTCCATCACTCTCTCTCCTCCTCTCCATCACTCTCTCTCTCTCTCCTCCACTCTCTCTCCTCCTCTCATCACTCTCTCTCCTCTCTCTCCTCCTCTCCATCACTCTCTTCTCCTCTCCATCACTCTCTCTCCTCTCTCCATCACTCTCTCTCCTCCTCTCATCACTCTCTCTCCTCTCTCTCCTCCTCTCATCACTCTCTCTCTCCTCTCATCACTCTCTCTCCTCCTCTCCATCACTCTCTCTCTCTCTCTCTCTCTATCTCTCCTCTCTCTCTCCTCCTCTCATCACTCTCTCTCCTCCTCTCATCACTCTCTCTCCTCCTCTCATCACTCTCTCTCCTCCTCTCATCACTCTCTCTCCTCCTCCTCATCACTCTCTCTCCTCCTCTCATCACTCTCTCTCCTCCTCTCCATCACTCTCTCTCCTCCTCTCATCACTCTCTCTCCTCCTCTCATCACTCTCTCTCCTCTCTCTCCTCCTCTCCATCACTCTCTCTCCTCCTCTCCATCACTCCTCTCTCCTCCTCTCATCACTCTCTCTCCTCCTCTCATCATTCTCTCCTCCTCTCATCTCCTCCTCTCATCACTCTCTCTCCTCCTCTCATCACTCTCTCTCCTCCTCTCATCACTCTCTCTCCTCCTCTCATCACTCTCTCTCCTCCTCTCATCACTCTCTCTCCTCCTCTCATCACTCTCTCTCCTCTCTCTCCTCCTCTCCATCACTCTCTCTCCTCTCTCTCCTCCTCTCATCACTCTCTCTCCTCCTCTCCATCACTCTCTCTCCTCCTCTCATCATCTCTCTCTCCTCCTCTCTCTCTCCTCTCATCACTCTCCTCTCCTCCTCTCATCACTCTCTCTCCTCCTCTCATCACTCTCTCTCCTCCTCTCATCACTCTCTCTCCTCCTCTCACTCTCCTCTCCTCCTCTCCATCACTCTCTCTCCTCCTCTCCATCACTCTCTCTCCTCCTCTCATCACTCTCTCTCCTCTCTCTCCTCTCTCTCCATCACTCTCTCTCCTCCTCTCCATCACTCTCTCTCCTCCTCTCCATCACTCCTCTCTCCTCCTCTCTTCATCATTCTCTCCTCCTCTCATCTCCTCCTCTCATCACTCTCTCTCTCCTCTCATCACTCTCTCTCCTCCTCTCATCACTCTCTCTCCTCCTCTCATCACTCTCTCTCCTCCTCTCATCACTCTCTCTCTCCTCCTCTCATCACTCTCTCTCCTCCTCTCCATCACTCTCTCTCCTCCTCTCCATCACTCTCTCTCCTCCTCTCATCACTCTCTCTTCCTCTCTCTCCTCTTCTCCATCACTCTCTCTCCTCCTCTCCATCACTCTCTCTCCTCCTCTCCATCACTCTCTCTCCTCCTCTCATCATTCTCTCCTCCTCTCATCTCCTCCTCTCATCACTCTCTCTCCTCCTCTCATCACTCTCTCTCCTCCTCTCATCACTCTCTCCTCCTCTCATCACTCTCTCTCCTCCTCTCATCACTCTCTCTCCTCCTCTCATCACTCTCTCTCCTCCTCTCCATCACTCTCTCTCCTCCTCTCATCACTCTCCTCCTCCTCCATCACACTCTCTCCTCCTCTCATCACTCTCTCTCCTCCTCTCATCACTCTCTCTCCTCCTCTCATCACTCTCTCTCCTCCTCTCATCACTCTCTCTCCTCCTCTCCATCACTCTCTCTCCTCCTCTCCATCACTCTCTCTCCTCCTCTCATCACTCTCTCTCCTCTCTCTCCTCCTCTCCATCACTCTCTCTCCTCCTCTCCATCACTCTCTCTCCTCCTCTCCATCACTCTCTCTCCTCCTCTCATCATTCTCTCCTCCTCTCATCTCCTCCTCTCATCACTCTCTCTCCTCCTCTCATCACTCTCTCTCCTCCTCTCATCACTCTCTCTCCTCCTCTCATCACTCTCTCTCCTCCTCTCATCACTCTCTCTCCTCCTCTCATCACTCTCTCTCCTCTCTCTCCTCCTCTCCATCACTCTCTCTCCTCTCTCTCCTCCTCTCCATCACTCTCTCTCCTCCTCTCCATCACTCTCTCTCCTCCTCTCATCATTCTCTCCTCCTCTCATCTCCTCCTCTCATCACTCTCTCTCCTCCTCTCATCACTCTCTCTCCTCCTCTCATCACTCTCTCTCCTCCTCTCATCACTCTCTCTCCTCCTCTCATCACTCTCTCTCCTCCTCTCATCACTCTCTCTCCTCCTCTCCATCACTCTCTCTCCTCCTCTCCATCACTCTCTCTCCTCCTCTCATCACTCTCTCTCCTCTCTCTCCTCCTCTCCATCACTCTCTCTCCTCCTCTCCATCACTCTCTCTCCTCCTCTCCATCACTCTCTCTCCTCCTCTCATCATTCTCTCCTCCTCTCATCTCCTCCTCTCATCACTCTCTCTCCTCCTCTCATCACTCTCTCTCCTCCTCTCATCACTCTCTCTCCTCCTCTCATCACTCTCTCTCCTCCTCTCATCACTCTCTCTCCTCCTCTCATCACTCTCTCTCCTCCTCTCATCACTCTCTCTCCTCCTCTCCATCACTCTCTCTCCTCCTCTCCATCACTCTCTCTCCTCCTCTCATCACTCTCTCTCCTCTCTCTCCTCTTCTCCATCACTCTCTCTCCTCCTCTCCATCACTCTCTCTCCTCCTCTCCATCACTCTCTCTCCTCCTCTCATCATTCTCTCCTCCTCTCATCTCCTCCTCTCATCACTCTCTCCTCCTCTCATCACTCTCTCTCCCTCCTCTCATCACTCTCTCTCCTCCTCTCATCACTCTCTCTCCTCCTCTCATCACTCTCTCTCCTCCTCTCATCACTCTCTCTCCTCCTCTCATCACTCTCTCTCCTCCTCTCCATCACTCTCTCTCCTCCTCTCCATCACTCTCTCTCCTCCTCTCATCACTCTCTCTCCTCTCTCTCCTCCTCTCCATCACTCTCTCCTCCTCTCCATCACTCTCTCTCCTCCTCTCCATCACTCTCTCTCCTCCTCTCATCATTCTCTCCTCCTCTCATCTCCTCCTCTCATCACTCTCTCTCCTCCTCTCATCACTCTCTCTCCTCCTCTCATCACTCTCTCTCCTCCTCTCATCACTCTCTCTCCTCCTCTCATCACTCTCTCTCCTCCTCTCATCACTCTCTCTCCTCCTCTCATCACTCTCTCTCCTCCTCTCCATCACTCTCTCTCCTCCTCTCCATCACTCTCTCTCCTCCTCTCATCACTCTCTCTCCTCTCTCTCCTCCTCTCCATCACTCTCTCTCCTCCTCTCCATCACTCTCTCTCCTCCTCTCCATCACTCTCTCTCCTCCTCTCATCATTCTCTCCTCCTCTCATCTCCTCCTCTCATCACTCTCTCTCCTCCTCTCATCACTCTCTCTCCTCTCTCTCCTCCTCTCCATCACTCTCTCTCCTCCTCTCCATCACTCTCTCTCCTCCTCTCCATCACTCTCTCTCCTCCTCTCATCATTCTCTCCTCCTCTCATCTCCTCCTCTCATCACTCTCTCTCCTCCTCTCATCACTCTCTCTCCTCCTCTCATCACTCTCTCTCCTCCTCTCATCACTCTCTCTCCTCCTCTCATCACTCAATTCAATTCAGAAAGCTTTATTGGCATGACAAAAACATACATTTTGTATTGCCAAAGCATTAAACACCAGAAAGTGATTTCAAACAACTGAACACATTCAGAGATAAAAGTAATAATGATGGAACTAAAAAATAAATAGAAAAAAAGTATTATTTGCACATGGCTTGATATAGCCAAATAATGCTAATAACAAAATATGAATGAAATAAATAAAGAATTGTCATAATAAATGAAATAAAAATATATAATACATAAATCTTGTAATGACTGAACATATATACATTATATACCTGACTGGCAGTCTAATGGGGTGTGTTTATGGGCTGTGAGAGAGTGTGTGTTTATGGGCTGTGAGAGAGTGTGTGTTTATGGGCTGTGTGTTTGGCTGTCCCTCAGGAGATGGCAAGAGGACACAAATCTTGCAGCTGTGTTTGAGCACTGGGCTTCTTCACCGAGGATGTATCGGAGCTTTTGTGTTGGGCTACTGGAGCTGAATTGGGGAAATATGTTGCTAATTTTGGGGTAGTAGTGCTCTCTGATCTTTTTGTATTTTGTGCATTCTGTGAGGAAGTGCAGCTCGGTCTCCGTCACTCCCAGAATGCAGTGCGAGCAGAGTCTGTCCTCACGGGAGAGCCAGGTCTGTCTGCGCCGGCCCATCTCTATGGCCAGACTGTGCTCGCTGAGTCTGTAGATGGTCAGGGTTCTCCTGAGTCTCTCGTCCCTCACTGAGCTCAGGTACTGCGCAGCGCTGTATTTTCGGTTCAGGGCCGAATAACATTCCAGTTTGTGCTGGTTTTGAGTGGTGCTTTTCCAATGGGTGATGTACTTGTCTTGTTCTGTGATCATGATTTGTGTGGGCCGGATGTGTGTGAGTGTGTGTGTGTCCTGAGGCCGGCTGATCTCTGCAGGTGTGAGCTCAGTCAGTCTCAGCACCAGCTGACACAGGGGACTCCTCGTCACGCTCAGCTCTTGGTGTCTCAGGGCTTTGTAGTGGTAAGTGTTGGGGTCACTGGTTTTTAGGTGTTTCCAGAATTTGATGGCTCTTTTTTGGATGTTTAGAAGGAGAGGGTATTGGCCTAATTCTGCCCTGCATCCGTTGTTTGGGGTTTTTCTTTGGACTTTGAGTATTTTTTTACAGAAATTTAGATGTAGAATTTCAATCGGATGTTTTTCCCAATTTAAGAAGTCAAATTTTATGGAGGGACCCCACACTTCACTGCCATATAAAGCGATTGGTTCAATTATAGATTTGAAGAGTTTGAGCCAAATTTGGACTGGGATGTTGATTTTGATGGATCTTTTTATGGCATAGAAAGCCCTTTGAGCTTTCTCCCTGAGTTCATTCACAGCCGGAGTAAAGTTACCCGTGGGAGTTATTTTGAGGCCGAGGTACGTGTATGCTTTAGTGCTCTCAATGGTTCTGTGTGCCAGCGTGAACGTGTGTGTGTGTCCCTGAGATCTGGAGCGCTTCTGGAACATCATCACTCTAGTTTTTTGGAGGTTGACGGTCAGGGCCCAGGACTGACAGTAATCCTCCAGCAGGTCCAGGCTGTCCTGAAGCCCCTCTTTAGTGGGCGACAGGAGCACCAGGTCATCTGCGTAGAGAAGACACTTGATGTCTGTGTCGTGTAGAGTGAGACCTTGAAAGGGAGCAGCTTCTAATATGTTGGCCAATTGGTTGATGTAGATGTTGAAGAGGGTGGGGCTTAAGCTGCAGCCCTGTCTCACTCCACGCCCCTGGGGGAAGAATTCGGTCCTTTTGTTTCTGATTTTAACAGCGCATTGGCTGGCCGTGTACATGGATTTGATCAAATCATAGAATTTTCCCCCTATTCCGCTGTCCATTAGTTTGAGGTATAAACCTTCATGCCAGATTGAGTCGAATGCTTTCTTGAAATCAATGAAACAAGCAAAAATTTGTCCTTTGTTTTGGTGTACATATTTGTCAATTAGTGTTTGTAGTGTAAATATATGGTCAGATGTGCGACATTTTGGAAGAAAGCCAATTTGAGATTTACTCAAGGCATTGTGCTTCATAAGGAAGTCTAGCAGTCTGGAGTTTAGGATGCTGCAGAGGACCTTCCCCAGGTTACTGTTCACACAGATGCCTCGGTAGTTGTTGGGGTCTGATTTGTCTCCGTTCTTGTGGATGGGGCTGATGAGGCCCTGGTTCCAGATCTCAGGGAAGAAGCCGACACACAGAACATCATTGAGCAGCTTTAGCATGGCCAGTCTGAAGCTCTGGTCTGTGTGTTTCAGCATCTCGTTCAGGATGCTGTCCACACCACAGGCTTTCTTCGGCTCAAGGGCCCGTAATTTGTCTTCCAATTCTTTTATTGTTATGGGGAAGTCTAAGGGGTTTTGATTTGCTTTAATTGTTCTTTCCAAATTGTCTAGTTTATTAATAATTTTGTTTTGATTAGAATTTTGAATTTCAGTGGGGCTATATAATTCTTGGAAGTGGTTTTTCCACGTCTCCCCATCTTGTATTGCCAGAACATCTTGATTCGGTTTGTACAATAATTTCCATTTTTCCCAAAATTTGTGTGAATTTAAACATTTTTCAATTTCTTCAAACTGGCTTTGCAAAAACTGTGCTTTTTTCCGCCGGAGTGTGGTTTTATAATGCTTTAGCGCCTCACAGTAATGAAGGCGGAGCTCCGGATTGTCTGGTTGTCGGTGTTTTTGGTTGGATAAATTTCGGAGGTTTTTTCTCAGAGCCTTACAGTCCAAATCAAACCATTTGTCAGTGTCTAAATGTATTTTCTTTGGTTTAACAAATGTCAAATTACTTTTTTGGGCCGTTTTGTAGAATATATTGTTTAGATGTTGAACTTCCTGGTTGATGCCGAATTGGTTTTTAGGGAATGGCTGTGTTTGGAATGAATGTAGGAGGGATTGTACTTCTGGAGACTCAACAGCGCTGGTGTAATTAGTGGCACTGTTTTCTGTCCATTTGAATGCCGTTATCTTGCTCATTTGATACGGTGTCCGGATTGGTTTGGGGGATGTTTCTGATTGCTTTATGTAGAGTGTGATTTGGCTGTGGTCTGAGAAAGGTTTCAGGGGTTTGACTGTGAATGCTCTCAGGGAGGAAAGGTCGAGGTCTGTGATGCTATAGACCACAGTGCTGTTCCCCAGAGCTGAGCTGTAGGTGTAGCGGCCGAGCGAGTCCCCGCGCAGTCTTCCGTTCACCATGAACAGACCCAGTGCTCGGCAGAGCTGCAGAAGCTGCCGTCCGTGAGCGTTCACCACCTGATCCTGGTTCTGTCTGGCAGGGTATGAATGGTACAGGGCATTATTTCCAGTGATAAATCTGGTGCCCTGTGAATCTAGGAAGTCTAATTCCTCTCCTGTTCTGGCGTTTAGGTCCCCCATCAGCAGCACATTTCCCTGGGCCTGGAAATGGCTGATTTCCCCTTCTATGTTCTGAAAGGTTTCCTCTTGGAAATAGGGAGACTCGAGGGGGGGTATATATATAGTGCACAGGAAAACAGGCTGGGATGCTGAAATGATTCCTTTATGAATTTTAAGCCACAGGTGGTATTGGTCTTTTTTAACTAATTCTATGGTCAGGTGTGTTTTGATCCAGATTATGGTCCCCCCCGAGTCTCTTCCCTGTGTGACTGATGTGTGTTTGACTGATGGGAGTATGATCTCCCTGTATCCTGAGGGACAGCCAGTGAACACATCTGCTCTACACCAGGTCTCCTGTAAGATGATGACATCTATGTCTTCTAGTTCACGCATAAAGTCAGCATTTCTGCTTTTAAGGCCAAAGACTGAGGAGTTTAGACCTTGGATATTCCATGTAGAAAAACTAAGTGATTTCATTTCAAGCGTTTAAAGTAAACTGTATGGTTTGTTTGCCATTTTGAGAAAGAAGAGTGATGTACAGAACTACAATAGATTAAATGAAAACAATGAATGATAAAAGTAGTGTTAGATGAACTCAAAGCATTAACAAAGCGATTTTAAATGTACATGTACAGTAGTAATGTGTGTGTTGTTTTTAGTGTTTTTTTTTTTTTTTTTTTTTACCACTGTCCGCTGTGTGTTAGTAGGTGTGAGCAGATGATACTCAGCATGTGTTGGATGTCGTGGAGTTCAGCGTTAGGACGGTTCACTCCTCCGCTGACCGCTTGGGCGTAGCTCGGTCTGCTGGGCTGGGCCGGGCTCTGCTGTGGACGGGCTTCAGCTGCTGGAGCTGTGGGGCTGTTGTAGGGCCGTCTCTGTCCGTATGGATCTGGTCCGGGCGCTGGAGCTCTGTGTGGTGTTCTGGGAGGAGCTCTGGATGAGGTGTTGGCCGGGATGTAGTTCCCTGAAGTGTGTCTCGTTGGCTTGGCTGGGTTAGGGCTGGTTCTGCTCCACCTGCTGGGGCTGGTCTGGCTGGTCCTGTTTAGAGCCACATCTTTGAGTCTCTTTGCAAGAATATGTACCAAGCTCTTGTACAGGTGGACGTGGTCGTATAGGCAGTCCGTGTCCAGGTCTGGATGGTGGGCCAAGTGGACATTAGGCAGGAGGGCACAGTGTCTGGAGATGCTGGAATTTATTTTATTAATTGTGTTGGGATGGAAATCTGTCCTCTGAAGCAGAGTGGACAGGATGATTTTTGAGTTGGGGAAGGTTTTTCTGGCTTTCTCCACGACCGCTCTGAGGGAGTCGGACACTCGGTCCTGTTGGCTCCGCAGGTCGTTGGTGCCCGTGTGGATTATGATGTGGCTGGGCCGGCCTAGCTGAGGTTCTGTCAGGAGCTCCAGGGCTTTGTCAGTGGTGGGACACCAGAATTTAACAGCTTTGTGTCGGGGGAAAAGTTTCTTTATGTCGATGAATTTTCCATTTGAATCGATGAGTAGTGCTATTTGAGGTTCCTCTGTGCTGGCCGGTGCTGGGCTGCTGTGGGGCGAGGGCTGGAGCTGTTGTGCTGAGGAGTCTGACAGGGGGCGCTGTGATGGCTGTGAGCTGTCCGGGTCGGGTCTCTCTGCGCTGACCGGTGTGTGCTGATCCTCTGGGGTGGAGGGCAGTGTTTGAGCTCTGTGGATCTGCTCTGGCTCTTCTCTGGCCAGGAGGAGCTCTCTCAGCTGCTCTCTCAGGGCCTGGATCTCACTGCTCTGCTGCTCTCTCTCCTCCTGCATCTCTCTCAGCTGCTGCCTCATCTCTAGTGTGGCCTGCTCTCTGTCCTGCAGCTGGAGTCTCAGTGCGGTCAGCTCGCTCTGATGGCTGTCCTTCTCCGTCTGAAGCGTCCTCATGTGCTGTGTGAGGGCTGACAGTCTCTGTGTGAGGTGCTGGAGTTCAGCATGAGCTGCACGTGTGTGTCTGCTGCTGTTTGAGCACAGTTTCTCTGAGCTCCACCATCTCCATCTCCAGCTTGGTGAAGTGCTCCTGGAGCAGGGGTATGGATCTGAGGGAGGATGAGGCGTTCTCTGCAGGGGTGGGCCTGAGATCTGAGGTACTCTTCTCCTGCTCAGAGGATAGATTTTCACACAGTAGAGCTTTCTCACGTTTAACAGTTTCCCCGATTTCTCTGTAGTCGGCCTGGAATAACACCAGATTCCCCTGTACCATGACTGTGCCGTTTTTATATATGTTCACGGTCATCAGTGTGCTGTCGGGGTCATGGGGTTCTCTGATCTTGACTTTCCAGCCATTACAGATGCCTTCCTTCTTTACGGAGGGGTAATGGCTGATGATGGCTTTATGCCAGGCGCTGGGGTGATCAGAGAAGAAGATGAGGTTGCAGATTTCTCCAGTTTTGAACAGATCTGCAAACAGAGTCTCTGGGCTGTTTGTGAGGAGTTTCTGCTTATAGTTCTTCCTTGCAGAGTCGGTTTTGACCTCAGAGGGATACTGTATGAGGAGGGGGGAGCTCATCTGCATATCACTGTGGGGGGATGGTAGCTGCTGCTCTGATTGGCTGATTCTCTCTGGCTCATTTAAATTGCTACATTGAGGAATGCCAGAGTGTGAGCTAGCCATAGCTTTAGCTTTTTAGCATTTTAGCTCATAAAAATATAAAAAAAGGTCAATTTTATGCCCATATATATGGGGGAAACGAGCAAATAAGCCAAAAAAAAGGTTTCCAGTGCAGTTTGGGCTGTACTCACTGCTTCTCCCTCTGTCAGTCGCTGGATCTCCTCCTGTTTTAAATTTCCCTCCAATTTTCCAGCAGGTCTGTTGCTAGAGTCTGATCCTCTGATTCTCTGCGTCGGTTATTTTGGTTTAAAGACTAAAATACTGTAATTTCTGAGTTCTCTTCCTCAGAGTTCACTGCTGTACATGTTATTCTCCTAGAGTTTGTAGATTTTTGATATATCTCTTATCTCAAAATAGCAAACAAAGAAAGAAATCTAAGAGCTCATGCAGATCATGGCTTCTCTCTCTGAAGGCTCACTCACTCTCTCTCCTCCTCTCATCACTCTCTCTCCTCCTCTCATCACTCTCTCCTCCTCTCCATCACTCTCTCTCCTCCTCTCCATCACTCTCTCTCCTCCTCTCCATCACTCTCTCTCCTCCTCTCCATCATTCTCTCCTCCTCTCCATCACTCTCTCTCCTCCTCTCCATCACTCTCTCTCCTCCTCTCATCACTCTCTCTCCTCCTCTCATCACTCTCTCCTCCTCTCCATCACTCTCTCTCCTCCTCTCCATCATTCTCTCCTCCTCTCCATCACTCTCTCTCCTCCTCTCCATCACTCTCTCTCCTCCTCTCATCACTCTCTCCTCCTCTCCATCACTCTCTCTCCTCCTCTCCATCACTCTCTCTCCTCCTCTCCATCATTCTCTCCTCCTCTCATCACTCTCTCTCCTCCTCTCCATCACTCTCTCTCCTCCTCTCATCACTCTCTCCTCCTCTCCATCACTCTCTCTCCTCCTCTCCATCACTCTCTCTCCTCCTCTCCATCATTCTCTCCTCCTCTCATCACTCTCTGCTCCTCCTCTCCATCACTCTCTCTCCTCCTCTCATCACTCTCTCTCCTCCTCTCATCACTCTCTCTCCTCTCTCTCCTCCTCTCATCACTCTCTCTCCTCCTCTCATCACTCTCTCTCCTCTCTCTCCTCCTCTCCATCACTCTCTCTCTCCTCCTCTCCATCACTCTCTCTCCTCCTCTCCATCACTCTCTCTCCTCCTCTCATCACTCTCCTCCTCTCATCACTCTCTCTCCTCCTCTCCATCACTCTCTCTCCTCCTCTCATCATTCTCTCCTCCTCTCCATCACTCTCTCTCCTCCTCTCCATCACTCTCTCTCCTCCTCTCCATCATTCTCTCCTCCTCTCATCACTCTCTCTCTCCTCTCCATCACTCTCTCTCCTCCTCTCATCACTCTCTCTCCTCCTCTCATCACTCTCTCTCCTCCTCTCATCACTCTCTCTCCTCCTCTCATCACTCTCTCCTCCTCTCATCACTCTCTCCTCCTCTCATCACTCTCTCTCCTCCTCTCATCACTCTCTCTCCTCCTCTCATCACTCTCTCTCCTCCTCTCATCACTCTCTCCTCCTCTCCATCACTCTCTCTCCTCCTCTCATCACTCTCTCTCCTCCTCTCATCACTCTCTCCTCCTCTCATCACTCTCTCCTCCTCTCATCACTCTCTCTCCTCCTCTCATCACTCTCTCTCCTCCTCTCATCACTCTCTCTCCTCCTCTCATCACTCTCTCTCCTCCTCTCATCACTCTCTCTCCTCCTCTCATCACTCTCTCTCCTCCTCTCATCACTCTCTCTCCTCCTCTCATCACTCTCTCTCCTCCTCTCATCACTCTCTCTCCTCCTCTCCATCACTCTCTCCTCCTCTCATCACTCTCTCTCCTCCTCTCATCACTCTCTCCTCCAAACGGCCGAACGTCCCAAACGGCCGAACGTCTCAGATGCTCGAACACAATCATCTTCATTAAAGCCAATGAGACTCAGTGCTCTCTCAGTGCTCAGGTCACTCGTTCTGGTATTGCGGTCTTTGATCTTGAAATGAGCCGATGAAGAGCCTGTAATGCCGCTCATATCTGTTGCTCTCGCTGACGTCAACTCTGTTAAATGTGCATATAGCGCAAGAATTGAAGATCGGATTTATATTAATTTTGCGGACAGGTGTAAGTTAAGACAACCTGCCTATTTTATTTATTTATTTATTTTTGAACACGTTTCCTCAACAAAAAAAAAAGTATTATAGTCCAGTGTTGATTTAAGAGGATAAATGGGTCAAACATGTGTTAACTCACTCAGGCCGCTTCGTCGTTACTTTAAAAAACAAAAACTTTAATTTAACAATAAAAAAAAATGCTTTAAACATTTTTCTAAATTAACTTAATAAAGAAACTAAATATAAATACTCTGGCAAAACTGAACAATTTTAATGGCTGCAACGATGTGTAATAGAGAGGAATGTTTACTCAAAAAAAATATGGCACTAAAATAAAAAAACAAATAAAATAAAAATAAATAAATAAAACACGTCACTTCACTTTATTAGTTTGGTTTGCGCCGTTGCGAGCAGCATCAGCCTGCCTCCGCTTGTCAAAAATGCCTTTTTCCTGTGGTGCTGGTGATAGTAGGCTAAACGTTTAAACTAGCATTATGATGCTTGAAGTGTTTTATGGATTTTATTATAAGTAAGACGAGTCCAGTGTTGATTTGAGAGGCTAAATTGATCAAACATGCCGCTGGCCGCTTGGTCATTACTTTTAAAAAACTAAAACAAAAAAATGGGCCCCACTTTATATTAGGTGGCCTTAACTACTATGTTCTTACATCAAAAAATAAGTACAATGTACTTACTGTGTTCAAATTGTATTGCAAAACACCTTTGCTGATATTGAGGTGGGATACGGGTGGAGTTAGGGACAGGTGTGGTGGTATGGGTAAGTTTAAGGGTAAAGTTAGGGACAGGTGTGGTGGTGTGGGTAAGTTTAAGGGTAGGGTTAGGGACAGGTGTGGTGGTGTGGGTAAGTTTAAGGGTAGGGTTAGGGACAGGTGTGGTGGTGTGGGTAAGTTTAAGGGTAAAGTTAGGGACAGGTGTGGTGGTATGGCTGAGTTTAAGGGTAGGGTTAGGGACAGGTGTGGTGGTGTGGGTAAGTTTAAGGGTAGGGTTAGGGACAGGTGTGGTGGTGTGGGTAAGTTTAAGGGTAGGGTTAGGGACAGGTGTGGTGGTATGGGTAAGTTTAAGGGTAAAGTTAGGGACAGGTGTGGTGGTATGGCTGAGTTTAAGGGTAGGGTTAGGGACAGGTGTGGTGGTGTGGGTAAGTTTAAGGGTAGGGTTAGGGACAGGTGTGGTGGTGTGGGTAAGTTTAAGGGTAGGGTTAGGGACAGGTGTGGTGGTGTGGGTAAGTTTAAGGGTAGGGTTAGGGACAGGTGTGGTGGTATGGGTAAGTTTAAGGGTAGGGTTAGGGACAGGTGTGGTGGTGTGGGTAAGTTTAAGGGTAGGGTTAGGGACAGGTGTGGTGGTGTGGGTAAGTTTAAGGGTAGGGTTAGGGACAGGTGTGGTGGTATGGGTAAGTTTAAGGGTAGGGTTAGGGACAGGTGTGGTGGTATGGGTAAGTTTAAGGGTAAAGTTAGGGACAGGTGTGGTGGTGTGGGTAAGTTTAAGGGTAGGGTTAGGGACAGGTGTGGTGGTATGGGTAAGTTTAAGGGTAGAGTTAGGGACAGGTGTGGTGGTATGGCTGAGTTTAAGGGTAGAGTTAGGGACAGGTGTGGTGGTATGGGTAAGTTTAAGGGTAGGGTTAGGGACAGGTGTGGTGGTATGGGTAAGTTTAAGGGTAGGGTTAGGGACAGGTGTGGTGGTATGGGTAAGTTTAAGGGTAAAGTTAGGGACAGGTGTGGTGGTGTGGGTAAGTTTAAGGGTAGGGTTAGGGACAGGTGTGGTGGTGTGGGTAAGTTTAAGGGTAAAGTTAGGGACAGGTGTGGTGGTGTGGGTAAGTTTAAGGGTAAAGTTAGGGACAGGTGTGGTGGTGTGGGTAAGTTTAAGGGTAGGGTTAGGGACAGGTGTGGTGGTATGGGTAAGTTTAAGGGTAGGGTTAGGGACAGGTGTGGTGGTATGGGTAAGTTTAAGGGTAAAGTTAGGGACAGGTGTGGTGGTATGGGTCAGTTTAAGGGTAGAGTTAGGGACAGGTGTGGTGGTATGGCTGAGTTTAAGGGTAGAGTTAGGGACAGGTGTGGTGGTGTGGGTGAGTTTAAGGGTAGGGTTAGGGACAGGTGTGGTGGTGTGGGTGAGTTTACGGGTAGGGTTAGGGACAGGTGTGGTGGTGTGGGTGAGTTTAAGGGTAGGGTTAGGGACAGGTGTGGTGGTGTGGGTGAGTTTAAGGGTAGGGTTAGGGACAGGTGTGGTGGTATGGGTAAGTTTAAGGGTAGAGTTAGGGACAGGTGTGGTGTGGTGGTGTGGGTGAGTTTAAGGGTAGGGTTAGGGACAGGTGTGGTGGTGTGGGTAAGTTTAAGGGTAGAGTTAGGGACAGTTGTGGTGGTATGGGTAAGTTTAAGGGTAGGGTTAAGGACAGATGTGGTGGTATGGGTAAGTTTAAGGGTAGGGTTAGGGACAGATGTGGTGGTATGGGTAAGTTTAAGGGTAGGGTTAAGGACAGATGTGGTGGTATGGGTAAGTTTAAGGGTAGGGTTAAGGACAGATGTGGTGGTATGGGTAAGTTTAAGGGTAAAGTTAGGAACAGGTGTGGTGGTGTGGGTAAGTTTAAGGGTAGGGTTAGGGACAGGTGTGGTGGTATGGGTAAGTTTAAGGGTAGGGTTAGGGACAGGTGTGGTGGTGTGGGTAAGTTTAAGGGTAGGGTTAGGGACAGGTGTGGTGGTGTGGGTAAGTTTAAGGGTAGGGTTAGGGACAGGTGTGGTGGTATGGGTAAGTTTAAGGGTAGGGTTAGGGACAGGTGTGGTGGTATGGGTAAGTTTAAGGGTAAAGTTAGGGACAGGTGTGGTGGTGTGGGTAAGTTTAAGGGTAGGGTTAGGGACAGGTGTGGTGGTATGGGTAAGTTTAAGGGTAGAGTTAGGGACAGGTGTGGTGGTATGGCTGAGTTTAAGGGTAGAGTTAGGGACAGGTGTGGTGGTATGGGTAAGTTTAAGGGTAGGGTTAGGGACAGGTGTGGTGGTATGGGTAAGTTTAAGGGTAGGGTTAGGGACAGGTGTGGTGGTATGGGTAAGTTTAAGGGTAAAGTTAGGGACAGGTGTGGTGGTGTGGGTAAGTTTAAGGGTAGGGTTAGGGACAGGTGTGGTGGTGTGGGTAAGTTTAAGGGTAAAGTTAGGGACAGGTGTGGTGGTGTGGGTAAGTTTAAGGGTAAAGTTAGGGACAGGTGTGGTGGTGTGGGTAAGTTTAAGGGTAGGGTTAGGGACAGGTGTGGTGGTATGGGTAAGTTTAAGGGTAGGGTTAGGGACAGGTGTGGTGGTATGGGTAAGTTTAAGGGTAAAGTTAGGGACAGGTGTGGTGGTATGGGTCAGTTTAAGGGTAGAGTTAGGGACAGGTGTGGTGGTATGGCTGAGTTTAAGGGTAGAGTTAGGGACAGGTGTGGTGGTGTGGGTGAGTTTAAGGGTAGGGTTAGGGACAGGTGTGGTGGTGTGGGGGAGTTTACGGGTAGGGTTAGGGACAGGTGTGGTGGTGTGGGTGAGTTTAAGGGTAGGGTTAGGGACAGGTGTGGTGGTGTGGGTGAGTTTAAGGGTAGGGTTAGGGACAGGTGTGGTGGTATGGGTAAGTTTAAGGGTAGAGTTAGGGACAGGTGTGGTGTGGTGGTGTGGGTGAGTTTAAGGGTAGGGTTAGGGACAGGTGTGGTGGTGTGGGTAAGTTTAAGGGTAGAGTTAGGGACAGTTGTGGTGGTATGGGTAAGTTTAAGGGTAGGGTTAAGGACAGATGTGGTGGTATGGGTAAGTTTAAGGGTAGGGTTAGGGACAGATGTGGTGGTATGGGTAAGTTTAAGGGTAGGGTTAAGGACAGATGTGGTGGTATGGGTAAGTTTAAGGGTAGGGTTAAGGACAGATGTGGTGGTATGGGTAAGTTTAAGGGTAAAGTTAGGAACAGATGTGGTGGTATGGGTAAGTTTAAGGGTAGGGTTAGGGACAGGTGTGGTGGTAAGGGTAAGTTTAAGGGTAGGGTTAGGGACAGGTGTGGTGGTGTGGGTCAGTTTAAGGGTAGGGTTAGGGACAGGTGTGGTGGTAAGGGTAAGTTTAAGGGTAGGGTTAGGGACAGGTGTGGTGGTGTGGGTCAGTTTAAGGGTAGGGTTAGGGACAGGTGTGGTGGTGTGGGTAAGTTTAAGGGTAGGGTTAGGGACAGGTGTGGTGGTGTGGGTAAGTTTAAGGGTAGGGTTAGGGACAGGTGTGGTGGTGTGGGTAAGTTTAAGGGTAGGGTTAGGGACAGGTGTGGTGGTATGGGTAAGTTTAAGGGTAAAGTTAGGGACAGGTGTGGTGGTATGGCTGAGTTTAAGGGTAGAGTTAGGGACAGGTGTGGTGGTGTGGGTGAGTTTAAGGGTAGGGTTAGGGACAGGTGTGGTGGTGTGGGTGAGTTTAAGGGTAGGGTTAGGGACAGGTGTGGTGGTGTGGGTGAGTTTAAGGGTAGGGTTAGGGACAGGTGTGGTGGTGTGGGTGAGTTTAAGGGTAGGGTTAGGGACAGGTGTGGTGGTATGGGTAAGTTTAAGGGTAGAGTTAGGGACAGGTGTGGTGTGGTGGTGTGGGTGAGTTTAAGGGTAGGGTTAGGGACAGGTGTGGTGGTGTGGGTAAGTTTAAGGGTAGAGTTAGGGACAGTTGTGGTGGTATGGGTAAGTTTAAGGGTAGGGTTAGGGACAGATGTGGTGGTATGGGTAAGTTTAAGGGTAGGGTTAAGGACAGATGTGGTGGTATGGGTAAGTTTAAGGGTAGGGTTAGGGACAGATGTGGTGGTATGGGTAAGTTTAAGGGTAGGGTTAAGGACAGATGTGGTGGTATGGGTAAGTTTAAGGGTAGGGTTAAGGACAGATGTGGTGGTATGGGTAAGTTTAAGGGTAAAGTTAGGAACAGATGTGGTGGTATGGGTAAGTTTAAGGGTAGGGTTAGGGACAGGTGTGGTGGTAAGGGTAAGTTTAAGGGTAGGGTTAGGGACAGATGTGGTGGTGTGGGTAAGTTTAAGGGTAGGGTTAGGGACAGGTGTGGTGGTGTGGGTCAGTTTAAGGGTAGAGTTAGGGACAGGTGTGGTGGTGTGGGTAAGTTTAAGGGTAGGGTAAGTGGTGGTGTGGGTAAGTTTAAGGGTAGGGTTAGGGACAGGTGTGGTGGTAAGGGTAAGTTTAAGGGTAGAGTTAGGGACAGGTGTGGTGGTAAGGGTCAGTTTAAGGGTAGAGTTAGGGACAGGTGTGGTGGTGTGGGTAAGTTTAAGGGTAGGGTAAGTGGTGGTGTGGGTAAGTTTAAGGGTAGGGTTAGGGACAGGTGTGGTGGTATGGGTCAGTTTAAGGGTAGGGTTAGGGACAGGTGTGGTGGTGTGGGTGAGTTTAAGGGTAGGGTTAGGGACAGGTGTGGTGGTATGGGTAAGTTTAAGGGTAGAGTTAGGGACAGGTGTGGTGTTGTGGGTAAGTTTAAGGGTAGGGTTAGGGACAGGTGTGGTGGTAAGGGTAAGTTTATGGGTAGAGTTAGGGACAGGTGTGGTGGTAAGGGTCAGTTTAAGGGTAGAGTTAGGGACAGGTGTGGTGGTAAGGGTAAGTTTAAGGGTAGAGTTAGGGACAGGTGTGGTGGTATGGGTCAGTTTAAGGGTAGGGTTAGGGACAGGTGTGGTGGTGTGGGTGAGTTTAAGGGTAGGGTTAGGGACAGGTGTGGTGTTGTGGGTAAGTTTAAGGGTAGGGTTAGGGACAGGTGTGGTGGTGTGGGTGAGTTTAAGGGTAGGGTTAGGGACAGTTGTGGTGGTATGGGTAAGTTTAAGGGTAGGGTTAGGGACAGATGTGGTGGTATGGGTAAGTTTAAGGGTAGGGTTAGGGACAGATGTGGTGGTATGGGTAAGTTTAAGGGTAGGGTTAGGGACAGATGTGGTGGTATGGGTAAGTTTAAGGGTAAAGTTAGGAACAGATGTGGTGGTATGGGTAAGTTTAAGGGTAGGGTTAGGGACAGGTGTGGTGGTATGGGTAAGTTTAAGGGTAGGGTTAGGGACAGGTGTGGTGGTAAGGGTAAGTTTAAGGGTAGGGTTAGGGACAGGTGTGGTGGTGTGGGTAAGTTTAAGGGTAGGGTTAGGGACAGGTGTGGTGGTGTGGGTCAGTTTAAGGGTAGAGTTAGGGACAGGTGTGGTGGTATGGGTAAGTTTAAGGGTAGGGTAAGTGGTGGTGTGGGTAAGTTTAAGGGTAGGGTTAGGGACAGGTGTGGTGGTGTGGGTCAGTTTAAGGGTAGGGTTAGGGACAGATGTGGTGGTATGGGTAAGTTTAAGGGTAAAGTTAGGAACAGATGTGGTGGTATGGGTAAGTTTAAGGGTAGGGTTAGGGACAGGTGTGGTGGTATGGGTAAGTTTAAGGGTAGGGTTAGGGACAGGTGTGGTGGTAAGGGTAAGTTTAAGGGTAGGGTTAGGGACAGGTGTGGTGGTGTGGGTAAGTTTAAGGGTAGGGTTAGGGACAGGTGTGGTGGTGTGGGTCAGTTTAAGGGTAGAGTTAGGGACAGGTGTGGTGGTGTGGGTAAGTTTAAGGGTAGGGTAAGTGGTGGTGTGGGTAAGTTTAAGGGTAGGGTTAGGGACAGGTGTGGTGGTAAGGGTAAGTTTAAGGGTAGAGTTAGGGACAGGTTTGGTGGTAAGGGTAAGTTTAAGGGTAGAGTTAGGGACAGGTTTGGTGGTAAGGGTCAGTTTAAGGGTAGAGTTAGGGACAGGTGTGGTGGTATGGGTAAGTTTAAGGGTAGGGTTAGGGACAGGTGTGGTGGTAAGGGTAAGTTTAAGGGTAGAGTTAGGGACAGGTGTGGTGGTGTGGGTCAGTTTAAGGGTAGAGTTAGGGACAGGTGTGGTGGTGTGGGTAAGTTTAAGGGTAGGGTTAGGGACAGGTGTGGTGGTAAGGGTAAGTTTAAGGGTAGAGTTAGGGACAGGTGTGGTGGTGTGGGTAAGTTTAAGGGTAGGGTTAGGGACAGGTGTGGTGGTGTGGGTCAGTTTAAGGGTAGAGTTAGGGACAGGTGTGGTGGTGTGGGTAAGTTTAAGGGTAGGGTTAGGGACAGGTGTGGTGGTGTGGGTAAGTTTAAGGGTAGGGTTAGGGACATGTGTGGTGGTGGGGGTAAGTTTAAGGGTAGGGTTAGGGACAGGTGTGGTGGTGTGGGTAAGTTTAAGGGTAGGGTTAGGGACAGGTGTGGTGGTGTGGGTAAGTTTAAGGGTAGGGTTAGGGACAGGTGTGGTGGTGTGGGTAAGTTTAAGGGTAGAGTTAGGGACAGGTGTGGTGGTGTGGGTAAGTTTAAGGGTAGGGTTAGGGACAGGTGTGGTGGTGTGGGTAAGTTTAAGGGTAGGGTTAGGGACAGGTGTGGTGGTGTGGGTAAGTTTAAGGGTAGGGTTAGGGACAGGTGTGGTGGTGTGGGTAAGTTTAAGGGTAGGGTTAGGGACATGTGTGGTGGTGGGGGTAAGTTTAAGGGTAGGGTTAGGGACAGGTGTGGTGGTGTGGGTAAGTTTAAGGGTAGGGTTAGGGACAGGTGTGGTGGTGTGGGTAAGTTTAAGGGTAGGGTTAGGGACAGGTGTGGTGGTGTGGGTAAGTTTAAGGGTAGAGTTAGGGACAGGTGTGGTGGTGTGGGTAAGTTTAAGGGTAGGGTTAGGGACAGGTGTGGTGGTGTGGGTAAGTTTAAGGGTAGGGTTAGGGACAGTTGTGGTGTTGTTCCGGTGTTACTGGAGGCTGTGATACGTTATCCTGGCTTCACTGGCTGTTTTCCAGTTTGTGCTGCATTTTCTTTCTTATTTTGAATGTAGGCAGCTGTGGCAGCTGGTACTTTTTGTAACAAACTCTGTTTACTGGTTCATCTTGGGGAACTTTTTAACCTTTTTTAATATATTATACTTTATTTTGAATACCCCTTTTTGCCCCAAAATATTGACATACAAGTGGAGCTTAATTTACTGGTTTTCTGTACAACATTTTATATTTCCCCCAAACGGATTTCCCTAATGACACCCCACTCACCGGTTTCTCCTGGATGCATATTCTAATCAGCACAGCATGAAATAATTTGGAAAATAAACCTTTTCAGCAACCGATTGGAATGATGATTACTTTTATCAGTATAACAAATGATGACAGAGAATACGTTCATATCGCTCTAAGCATGAAAAAATGCAAATGATCGCAATGGCACCGCCGCTGACCCATGTCGGTTAAATATATTTATTATTAGCAAATATATTTGTTGCTTATTTGCTTTAGAACATGCAAAACTGGCCTCAAATATCTGTAGCCATTAGAGGCACCACTTCATTTGAATAAGAAATCAAACAAAGATGTTAGCCACATGCTGCATTGGTAGTGGTTTTTGAGTCAAATTATATTTGTATAACTTAAAGATTTAAAGCAAAAACAGAATGGTCAGACATTAGATTTGTGAAATAGTTACATGACACTTGCACAAAACAGAATTGGCACATGGACTGAATGAAAATGCACATCCATTCTCTGCCACTTCGTAGCACTTGTAAAACAGCAGTGATAGAGCATTTTCTCTGCTTACCACTGAACACAAAGCAGCGCTGTGTTTATAAATACTACTTTTGTCTCTTCTGGTGTGCATGTTCTATCTTCTTTCTATCCATATTCAGCTGGTTCCATCTCTGGCTTGAGTTAACATCCTTTTTTCAAAACTGATATTTCCACACATTGGATATTTTGGGAAATTGCAATGCAGTTTGTGTTAGTCTAGAGCTCAGCCAAAAAAAAAAATGTCCGGTTATGATTCATAGCCATTTGACCGGTGCGTCTCTTTCAAAGCATAGTAGTTATAGGATAGGGTTGTCCAAACCTGTTTCTGGAGGGCCATTGTCCTACAAAGTTTCTAAAATCTCTTACCCCACTTAAACACACCTGAAACAATGCTAATCAATGTCTTCTGGCAACTTTAGAAACTTCCAGGCAGGTCTATTGGGCCAAGTTAGAGATGAACACTGTAGGAAACCCGCCCTCCAGAGCAGGTTTGGACACCCCTGGTATATAGGATCTAGAATAGACATTGTTGGTTTTGATGCCTGTTGCCATTAATGCCATAAAAACTGAAGGTAACTTAAATTTTTCTTGTTTTTGTTTTGTTTTTCACAGTAGACCTAATGGCACTGAAAGAGGAGAGGGAAGTGCTCAATGAAATTGGAGAGAAATATCAGTACGAGAATCTTCTTGATTTCATAACTGGAGAAAAATCTTTCAGTTGTTCACAGACTGATACGACTTCCACACGAAAAACAGTTCAAAATACAAGAACAAGAAGTCATTTCACTCGTTTTAAGTTAGGAAATACTTTCAATCAACATGGAAAACTTAAAGTCATGAGAACTGGAAAGGGGCAATTCACCTGCCAACAATGTGGGATAAATTTCACTCTAAAAGGGAGCTGGAACAGGCACATGAGAATTCACACCGGAGAAAAGCCTTACACATGCCAACGATGTGGAGAGAGTTTTGCTCTACAGAGAAACCTTAAAGTCCACATGAGAATTCACACTGGAGAGAGCCCTTACACCAGCCAACACTGTGGAATAAGCATTAACGAGCACATGAGAATTCACACTGGAGAAAAGCCATACACATGTCCTCAGTGTGGAAAGAGTTTTGATAAGAATGAAAACCTTAAAGTCCACATGAGAACTCACACTGGAGAGAAACCTTACTCATGCTTTCAGTGTGGAAAGAGTTTCAGTACTCATGGAAGCCTTAAAGTTCATACAAGAGTTCACACCGGAGAGAAGCCTTACTCCTGTCTCCAGTGTGGAAACAGTTTCACTAATCAGGGAAACCTTAAAGTCCACATGAGAGTTCACTCTGGAGAAAAACCTTTCACGTGCCCTCAGTGTGGAAAGAGTTTCACTCAAAAAGTTCGCTTTGAAGCCCACATAAGAATTCACACTGGAGAGAAGCCGTTCACCTGCCAACAGTGTGGAAGAAGTTTCAATCAATATCGAACCTGGAAAGACCACATGAGAATTCATACTGGAGAGAAACCGTTCACCTGTGAACAGTGTGGAAGAAGTTTCACACAAAAAGGAACTTTTAACAGGCATTTGAGAGTTCACACCGGAGAGAAGCCTTACACCTGCCAACAGTGTGGAAAGAGTTTCTGTCAACGGCGAACCTTAAAAGAACACACAAGAGTTCACACCGGAGAGAAGCCTTTCACCTGCCAACAGTGTGGAAAGAGTTTCTGTCAACTTCGAACCATAAAGAACCACATGAGAGTTCACACCGGAGAGAAGCCTTTCACCTGCCAACAGTGTGGAAAGAGTTTCTATCAACATCGAACCTTAAAAAAACACATGAGAGTTCACTCTGGAGAGAGCCTTTTTACCTGTCAACAGTGTGGAAGAAGTTTCAACAGAAAAGGAAACCTTAAAGTCCACATGAGAGTTCACTCTGGAGAAAAACCTTTCACGTGCCCTCAGTGTGGAAAGAGTTTCACTCAAAAAGTTCGCTTTGAAGCCCACATAAGAATTCACACTGGAGAGAAGCCGTTCACCTGCCAACAGTGTGGAAGAAGTTTCAATCAACATCGAACCTGGAAAGACCACATGAGGATTCATACTGGAGAGAAACCGTTCACCTGTGAACAGTGTGGAAGAAGTTTCACACAAAAAGGAACCTTTAACAGGCATATAAGAGTTCACACCGGAGAGAAGCCTTACACCTGCCAACAGTGTGGAAAGAGCTTCTGTCAACAACGAACCTTAAAGAACCACATGAGAGTTCACACCGGAGAGAAGCCTTTCACCTGCCAACAGTGTGGAAAGAGTTTCTATCAACATCGAACCTTAATAAACCACATGAGAATTCACACCGGAGAGAAGCCTTTCACCTGCCAACAGTGTGGAAAGAGTTTCAACAGAAAAGGAAACCTTAATGTCCACATGAGAGTTCACTCTGAAGAAAAGCCGTACACGTGCCCTCAGTGTGGAAAGAGTTTCACTCAAAAAGTTCGCTTTGAAGCCCACATAAGAATTCACACAGGAGAGAAGCCGTTCACCTGCCAACAGTGTGGAAGAAGTTTCAATCAATATCGAACCTGGAAAGACCACATGAGGATTCATACTGGAGAGAAACCGTTCACCTGTGAACAGTGTGGAAGAAGTTTCACACAAAAAGGAACCTTTAATAGGCATATAAGAGTTCACACCGGAGAGAAGCCTTACACCTGCCAACAGTGTGGAAAGAGCTTCTGTCAAAGACGAACCATAAAAAACCACATGAGAGTTCACACCGGAGAGAAGCCTTACACCTGCCCTCAGTGTGGAAAGAGTTTCACTCAAAAAGTTCGCTTTGAAGACCACATAAGAATTCACACTGGAGAGAAGCCGCTCGCCTTCCAACAGTGTGGGGAAAGTTTCAGTCAACATCAAACCTTGAAAGACCATACAAGTATTCATACTGGAGAGAAACCGTTCACCTGCCAACAGTGTGGGAAAAGTTTCACACACAAAGGAACTTTTAACAGGCATATGAGAGTCCACACCGAAGAAAATCATTTCACCTGCCAACAGTGTGGTAAGAGTTTCAATCATCTTCGAAACATGAAATCCCACATGAGAACTCACAATGGAGAGAAGCCTTGCACCTGCCAACAGTGTGGAAAGAGCTTCAGTACTCCGGCAAACCTTAATGTCCACATGAGAATTCACACTGGAGAAAAGCCTTACACATGCCCTCAGTGTGGAAGAAGTTTCAATCAACCTCGAACCTTAAAAGACCACATGAGAATTCATACTGGAGAGAAACCTTTCACTTGCCAACAGTGTGGAAGAAGTTTCACACAAAAAGGAACTTTTAACAGGCATTTGAGAGTTCACACCGGAGAGAAGCCTTACACCTGCCAACAGTGTGGAAAGAGCTTCTGTCAACTTCGAACCTTAAAAGAACACACAAGAGTTCACACCGGAGAGAAGCCTTTCAGCCAACAGAGTGAGAAATAGTTTCACCCAAAAAGGAACATTAACGTGAGAATCCGCACAGCAGAAAAGCTTTAGACAGAGAGTTTGGCTCACCATGGAAATCTTCAAGTCCACAATTTAGAGTCTCTTCACCTTGTCAACAATGTACAAAATTTTTAAACCGAAAATGTCACATCAACCCTTTGGGGTCCTTAATGTTCCCATTGCTGTTTTAAATGTGGCCAATATCATATTCCCAGTGTGAACAGATCATGGTTCTGAACTGACCCACATGCGCAAAAGAACGATACAAACCGAGGACTTGGAAGATTTCATGCGCTTTTTTTCTAGTTGTTTTTATGGGCTATTGCTAAGATAAAACTTAGCTTTAACTTTGAAATGTCAGCAAGAAAGAGAGTGACTGCCACAGAGGTTTAAACCTTGCTTCAGAGTCTTGATGATGCCGAATCTAATGAAGGAGCAGGTTATAAGGAGATAAGGATGTCTCTTGACAGTTCATCTGACACTGACTCTGAGAGTGATTTAAAGATATTTCTGTTCATAAAAGCAGGGCCGATGCCTCCAATTCGACAACTGCTTTAATCTTCTGGTACTGTGTATCTACAGCACGAGTTCATGCTTTCATTTTGCATGCTCTTTAAACACAGAAATGACCTTTTATGTGCCGATACACACTTCTTTTGCGTGCATACTCGACCTCAGTGCTGCATTTAGCACTGTTGAGCACGACATACTTCTTGACAGGCTGGAAAACTGGGTTGGGCATTCTGGGATGGTCCTCAAATGGTTCAGGTCATACTTAGAAGGGAGAGGTTATTATGCGAGTATAGGTGACCATAAGTCTGAGTGGACATCAATAACTTGCGGAGTCCCACAATGGTCAATTCTTGCACCCAACCTCTATATGCTCACACCGAGCCAAATAATGAGAGCGAACCAAATTGCTTACCACAGCTATGCAGATGACACCCAGATCTACTGAGCCCTATAACCGAAAGTCTACAGCCCCATTGACTCCCTGTGCAAAGGCATTGATGAAGTTAACAACTGGATGTGCTAACTTTCTTCAGTTAAACGAAGACCAAACTGACCTTATTGCATTTTAAAACACAGATAGGGGGCAAAAAACTAAAAATCAAGTCCGGAATCTTTGTGTAATTCTGGAGACAGACTTTAGTTTCAAAAGTCATGTAAAAGCAATAACTAAATTATCCTACTATCATTTCAAGAATATTGCAAGAATTAGGTGCTTTGTTTCCAGACAAGACTTAAGGCCCTGTTATACTCGCGCCTGGCTCCGCAGCGCGAGCTCCGCAAACTGAGCGCGCTCCTCCCCCAAACGGACGAGGCGTTTATAGTCGACGCGCGCGCCGTTGTAGTATTCTGTGAAACGACAGGGGGCGACTTGGAGTAATTGTTCTTAAATCCGTCCAAAGCAGGAGTGAAGAAGTAGGTAGAAGAAGTATATTGATATTTTTATACTATATATACATATATATACTAATTTTAACTGTATTAGTTCACAGTGCATTAACTGAAGATGACAACTAATTTCTGATTTTGTTTGTACATTCTGAAATTAACACTAAACAAGCACAATAAATGCTGTAGAAAGTGTCTTGTAAACTAATGTACTAAATGAAGCCTCTTTGTACAGTTAGTTTTTATAAAACATGCCTTATTTTATCAAAGGTTCCATTTGAGTTAGTGTAGGCTCATTTTGAAAATGTAAGCAGTTACTTAAGACAAGTGCAAACTGGGTGCTTAATGCAAATGTATTCTAAAGTCCTATTCACAAAAGGAATGGATGGTTGGATGGTTGGATGGATGGGTGGCCATCAATGCAAATTATTCTTTATGTATTTAAAATCGCCGGAATATTCTTGCTTCCACCTGGATCACCGCTTCTTCCGTGAACTTTTTTTTATGCTTTAACAAATTTGTCTCTCATGTTTTTCCAGGTTTTCCTACAAATAGATTCTTCCTTCCCCAAAGTTGTTGCAATTTCTTTCCATGAGTTCTGTGCCATCTGGCTGTCGCGATGATCCCTCATGGAAGGGTCATAAATGTGCTGGTACTGACGCACAAGCTCGGACAAAGTCGCCTCAAAGTCGTACATCTTCGGACGCGGAGGTGCGCGCGGAGTTACAAAAAATGCGCTGCGCACCGCCAGGCGAAATGGGGTCTTGCGGAGCCAACGCGCGAGACCGCCCCCTTCGCGTTGACGTCATTTTTGCCGCGCGCACCCTCGCGCTCTTGCGGCCGCGGCGAGTATAAACAAGGCTTTAGAGAAACTTGTTCATGCTTTCATCTCCAGCAGGGTGGATTCCTATTGTAATGGACTCCTCACCGGCCTTTAGACTTTACCTCCATTATTAGCTGCAGTTCATACAGAACGCTGAGCAGAACCAGAAAATATGAACCTATCACACCAGTCCTCTGGTCTTTACACTGGACGTTCAACTGTTTATCTTTGTATCATCTTTTTACTTTAATTCTTTTTATAACTGTTCTAAGTTCGTTAGTTAAAATCTTCCTATCAAAAATAAATAAAATCGTATTAATTTGTTAGGGCTGCCCGGGTGGAAGAGGTTAAGAGAAGGGAGAGCGATATGGCCGTGTAGATCTGCTCTGACAGACAAGAAAGTAGAGAGAAGATCCACTCAGACGGATAGATCCGTGTAGATCCGCTCAGACGGATAGATCCGTGTAGATCCGCTCAGACGGATAGATCCGTGTAGATCCGCTCAGACGGATAGATCCGTGTAGATCCGCTCAGACGGATAGATCCGTGTAGATCCGCTCAGACGGATAGATCCGTGTAGATCCGCTCAGACGGATAGATCCGTGTAGATCCGCTCAGACGGATAGATCCGTGTAGATCCGCTCAGACGGATAGATCCGTGTAGATCCGCTCAGACGGATAGATCCGCGTAGATCCGCTCTGACAGACACGGAAGTAAAATCGCAAACCTGACTTCTTCCACTCCAGATAGGGGTACCCTGAACTTAGGGATTCAGTTTTTTTTTTATTTCTTATGCATATGCTGTGTAATGCCCTTTGAATTGCCATTGTGTATTAAATGTGCTATATAAATAAACTTGCCTTGCTGTAAAAGATCTATGTGAACAAATGAATGTGGAGGTAGTGTTGAGTGGCTTGAGATGAACCTGTAAGTGACACTGTGAAGAATCTTGAGCTGAACTCATGGGGACTGGCTTCAGGCTCTTTCCCAAATGAAGAGCAAATGTGGTAGTTGTCAAAACAGGATCTGGGCATACTTTGTGATTTAATCCTGTCCGAATCTGCCAAGTCTGTGTTTTTCTCACACCTCAATAAACATTCCACAGCAAATTAGCTGAAAATCAGCGGTCCTCTTTGAAATCTAATCGGGTTCGTATGTGAATGTCTGAGAGGGCTGTGTATTGTATTATCCTAACATTTTTCATTGTGTGTTTTTGGCCTACCTGAGCAACTTTTTGTGCACCAATCTTTCACAAGCTTTAATTTCAATTCAACATGAATGGTATCCAATGAAAAAACAAAATTATAAAATTAATAAGTTGAGCCAAATGGCTGAAACTGCAACGTATGCCCATTTTAACACCTTCTGTAATGCCCACAACCAGAAAACAAACACAATGTTGCTGAATCGCTACATGAAAACAGATGTCGGCCGGTACTAAATTTGGACCCACTTTATATTAGGTGGCCTTAACTACTATGTACTAACATATTAATTAATCATGTGATACATTGCACTTATTGTGTACATACATGTTTTTACATTGTACTTACATTTAAAAAAATACCTGCATGTAATTACATCTTTAATTAATTTCTGTAGTTACATTTGTAATTACACAGTTGACACTTCCCTTACACCTAACCCTACCCTTAAACTGACCCACACCACCACACCTGTCCCTAACCCTACCCTTTAACTCACCCACACCACCACACCTGTCCCTAACTCTACCCTTAAACTTACCCACACCACCACACCTGTCCCTAACTCTACCCTTAAACTTACCCATACCACCACACCTGTCCCTAACTCTACCCTTAAACTTACCCATACCACCACACCTGTCCCTAACCCTACCCTTAAACTGACCCACACCACCACACCTGTCCCTAACCCTACCCTTAAACTGACCCACACCACCACACCTGTCCCTAACCCTACCCTTAAACTGACCCACACCACCACACCTGTCCCTAACCCTACCCTTAAACTTACCCACACCACCACACCTGTCCCTAACTCTACCCTTAAACTTACCCACACCACCACACCTGTCCCTAACTCTACCCTTAAACTTACCCACACCACCACACCTGTCCCTAACTCTACCCTTAAACGTACCCATACCACCACACCTGTCCCTAACTCTACCCTTAAACTTACCCATACCACCACACCTGTCCCTAACTCTACCCTTAAACTTACCCATACCACCACACCTGTCCCTAACCCTACCCTTAAACTTACCCACACCACCACACCTGTCCCTAACCCTACCCGTAAACTCACCCATACCACCACACCTGTCCCTAACCCTACTCTTAAACTTACCCACACCACCACACCTGTCCCTAACCCTACCCTTAAACTTACCCACACCACCACACCTGTCCCTAACCCTACCCTTAAACTCACCCACACCACCACACCTGTCCCTAACTCTACCCTTAAACTCACCCATACCACCACACCTGTCCCTAACCATACCCTTAAACTCACCCACACCACCACACCTGTCCCTAACTCTACCCTTAAACTTACCCACACCACCACACCTGTCCCTAACCCTACCCTTAAACTTACCCATACCACCACACCACACCTGTCCCTAACCCTACCCTTAAACTTACCCATACCACCACACCTGTCCCTAACCCTACCCTTAAACTTACCCACACCACCACACCTGTCCCTAACTCTACCCTTAAACTTACCCACACCACCACACCTGTCCCTAACCCTACCCTTAAACTGACCCACACCACCACACCTGTCCCTAACCCTACCCTTAAACTTACCCATACCACCACACCTGTCCCTAACCCTACCCTTAAACTTACCCACACCACCACACCTGTCCCTAACCCTACCCGTAAACTCACCCATACCACCACACCTGTCCCTAACCCTACTCTTAAACTTACCCACACCACCACACCTGTCCCTAACCCTACCCTTAAACTTACCCACACCACCACACCTGTCCCTAACCCTACCCTTAAACTTACCCATACCACTACACCTGTCCCTAACCCTACCCTTAAACTTACCCATACCACCACACCTGTTCCTAACCCTACCCTTAAACTTACACATACCACCACACCTGTCCCTAACCCTACCCTTAAACTTACCCATACCACCACACCTGTCCCTAACCCTACCCTTAAACTTACCCATACCACCACACCTGTTCCTAACCCTACCCTTAAACTTAACCATACCACCACACCTGTCCCTAACCCTACCCTTAAACTTACCCATACCACCACACCTGTTCCTAACCCTACCCTTAAACTTACCCACACCACCACACCTGTCCCTAACCCTACCCTTAAACTTACCCATACCACTACACCTGTCCCTAACCCTACCCTTAAACTTACCCATACCACCACACCTGTCCCTAACCCTACCCTTAAACTTACCCACACCACCACAAATGTCCCTAACTCTACCCGTATCCCACCTCAATATCAGCAAAAGTGTTTTGCAATACAATTTGAACACAGTAAGTACATTGTACTTATTTTTTGATGTAAGTACATAGTAGTTTAGGCCACCTAATATAAAGTGGGGCCCTAAATTTTTCAGCCGAAACGATAGCTGATTATTCAAAGTAAAATCTTCAGACACCGATAGTTTTATGGTTCTGCCTTTTATACCTTCTCATCTCATCTCATTTCTCTTCATCCCCTATGGGACATAAGGCTTCAATGAGCACTCTCCATTGTATTCGGTCCCTGGCAGCATGTTTGGCCTCTCCCCATGACCACCAGGGTCTCCCTGGTTTTCTTTTACCAGGTGGTGTCCATCTTAGGGCGACTTTTATGATGCTGTCCTGCTCCATCCTTAACACGTGTCCTAGCCATCTGTGTGTAATCTCCTTGGTGATACTCCAGCTTCCCGTTTTCTTGTACAATTCATTGTAGGAGATGTTATTAGGCCAAAATTTATACCTTCCTTTACATTATTGATCATTAATTCCACAAATTTGAAGGAAACTCAAATAAAATATATATATTATCTCCATTTCAACTAGTTATAAACGGAAAACACATTGCTCAAATTAAATTAATTTGAATGTTATTCATATAAACAAAGACTGAATAAAAAAAAAAAACACAAAAAAACAATCCTGTTATATAAATACTTTGACATTAAAAACAAAACTGAACTATTTTAATGGTTGCAACAATATGTAATTGGGAAAAACACAGGCTCCAGTTGGGGCCCGAGAATTTTGATAAGCTGTCGGACATGGGCCAGGCTAGGGCCTAGATTTGAGCTTCTTGTCTGCAAGTGTTCATTTTTCACAAAAGAGAGTATTACGAGTAACAAAATCATTTAAATTTCAGTAGTAGTAATTGCGTTACTTGATTAAAAAATATTTAGTTACATGCGCGTTACCGCTTTAAGTAGTAGAATTACAGTAATGTGTTACTTTGTAGTGCGTTACTCCCAACACTGAACAACAGTAAGTAGTAATAATAACAGTATGTAGTAACAATAGGTAATCAAACACACGGCTTCGCTGAGAACAGCACTTACCAGCAGCTGTGGTATTGAAGATATCTTCTCCTCATTCCTCTGGTAGTGCGCAATATTGGAAAACGCACGAGGGATGAGGTCATCAGGTGAAAGGTCATCATGTGGTTAATTTTATTTATGGATAAATTATTATTAATTCATTTTACTAATAGTTAGATTGGGCAGGCCTTCACATAAGGGCCTTTAATTAAAAAAATGTTTGCCTTGACAAAAGGGCACTTTGGGCATCAAGGGGCAAAGAGGCAGGTGCACCCCTTCAGGGTCGGTCAGAAACCTTGGCGTAATCTTTGACGACCAGCTGTCCTTCAAAGAACACATTTCTAAGACAGCTCGCTCATGTAGGTTTGCGCTCCACAACATCAGGAAGATCAGCCCTTTTCTAACGTCCAGGCCCTCGTCCAGGCCCTGGTCATTTCTAGGCTTGACTACTGCAATGCGCTTCTAGCTGGACTTCCATCATGTGCGATCAAACGCTCCAAATGATCCAGAATGCAGCAGCACGTCTTGTCTTCAACTAGCCCAAAAGAACCCACACCTCTCTTCATCTCCCTGCACTGGCTACCACTCGCTGCTCGCATCAAATTCAAGGCGCTGACGCTCGCTTACAGGTCCACCACGAGCTCCGCTCCTGCACACTTTGACTCGCTCCTACAACTCCACACCCCCACCAGAAGCCTTCGCTCGGCTGAGGAGCAACGGCTTGTGGTCCCATCACAGAGAGGCAGAAAATCCCTCTCCAGAACATTCACATTCACCGATCCCTGCTGGTGGAACGATCTTCCCACCTCCATCCGGAATGCAGAATCACTGACAGCATTCAAAAGAAAAGCTGAAAACTCAGCTCTTATCTTAAAAAAAAACAAAAAAAAACTTTTCTTTTCCTTCTATTTTCCTCTACTTCTTCCCTCCCCTAGTGTGTGATGCTCTGTGCGATGTCCAAACCTTAGTACTTCAGGCACTTTCTGTGTTTCACTGCCTCCTCATGATGGATCGCTTCCTGTACTCCTCAGTTGTAAGTCGCTTTGTAAATGTAAATGTTTAATAAAATAAATTAGTTAATATTGTGTTGTTTTAGACAACATTGTGTTGTTTCGAGACTGTTTTGCCAACGAAAATATAAAGACAAAGGAGAACAAAGGAGAAGGCATAGTTTACCCAAAAATATTTCTTTCTGAAGCTACTTTTTGTAATGTTTATTTGATTTTAAATCATATTTTGGGAGTCATTTCTCATCCAAATTTGATGTACAAATAATTTTTTGCACACCATTGTGTAATTGATATTGTGTAATTGATTAGATAAAAAAAATGTAATCACTTGACAGCCATAATTAAAGCATTGCATTAAGTGTATTTAGTGTACTTTTGTGTTCTAATTTGGAACAACTTCAAGTAAACTTAGTACACTTTAAGTATTTTCCTGTGTAGGGACTAATTACATGCTTGATTAGTGATATTAAAATGTACTTTATTTGTATTATAATTATACTTTATTTGTGTTTTAAGTACATTACAAATAATTATGAGTGTCTTCAGAACACACACGCAATATACTATGAATATATTATTTTATGATCCCAATATATGATGATAATATACTTTTTATATATTTCAAGATGGTATATTTTTTAATTCTGTTGAAAAGGGAATATATTTTAAATTTATTATACTTTTTTCACCAGGGAAAGCTTGACAAAAGACAAGCCTAAACACTGGAATGCCCAAACACAAGGTGGGGAGATGCAATGACAGAGAAAATCCTGAGTAGTGATGACAAAGTTGCTCCGTTTTGGTTGGACGGGTAAAGGACAGTATTTATTGTGTAAATAATTCCATAAAACTCAGTGGTAATTTACATACAATTCAGAAACAATTGTGCTAATCCACATCAGTAGATGGCAGTGCAGCATTAAATGTCATGGTGGTCTCAGTACTTATTGAATACAAAGAACAGTGATACCAACAGATCAAAACAAAATTATTTTAGGGGAATAATTCATGTTTAAAACTACAAGTACAGTTACAAGGGTTCATCTGTTCTCTATTGTGGTTCCCTAAGGATGGTCCAGTGCACTGCCAACTTGCCAAGTGTAATCTAACTGATTCCATAGACTGAATTAAATATGTGACGTTGTGGACTACGGAAGTACTGCAGAATAAAAGCTGTTGTGTTGTTTTTCATTTTATGTGAAACATGATGGTCAATGTAATGTGGAAAGAATGTTTGGAATTAGTGTTTGAGTATTCAAAACCAGTTTAACCAGTTTCAAAACACACACACACACACACACACACACACACACACACACACACACACACACACACACACACACACACACACACACACACACACACACACACACACACACACACACACACACACACACACACACACACACACACACACACACACACACAAACAAACAAACAAACAAACAAACACAACAGTCAGGAACAGTCTTCCTAGCATTGTTGGGGAAGCACACACACTCTGTCAAGTCAAGTCAACTTTATTTATATAGCGCTTTTAACAATGTAGATTGTTTCAAAGCAGCTTTACAGTGTTAAACAGCAAAATAATGCAGCCTAATTTTATTCAGCTGTATAGCCATTTGATGTCATCAGTTCATTTCAATTTCCATACGGTGACAGTGTGGGCTTTAGATCAATAATTAGATCAGTAATTTAGTTTACATGGTTAAATTAGTTTATTAATTAGATTTATTTCGATGTTTAGTTGAAAAATATAGTGTCCCCAACTGAGCACGCCAAGCCAGAGGCAACAGTGGCAAGGAAACCAAAACCCCATTAGGTGACCTAATGGAGAAAAATAAACCTTGGGAGAAACCAGGCTCAGTCGGGGTGCCAGTTCTCCTCTGGCCAATTAACAAACAACGTATTATTATTATTATTCTGGCTGCTTTACAGGTCAGAGGTCATAATAGATCGGAATATTCAAAGGACCGGAGGCAACACGCTGGAGACAGGTTTATTGCGGATGACATATCGATTTAAGTATTATTTAATGATAATATTCGAACAATCGGAGTCATCACACTGGTGACGGGTTTATTTAGATGCCGTGTCGATGAGGCAGTTGCAGGGGGAGGATAATTGACACGGTCTCTGCAGACACTTCGGGGTCCTGTGTTGGTCTTCTCTGGTCCACCATCTGATTAGGATACGGCCCGGATCCGGCTGACTGCAGTAAACCTCGGGATAAAACAGAGAGACTAGCATTAGCGTAGATGCCATTCTTCTGATGATGTAACGAGTACATCAGGTGTTATGGGAAGTGTTCCCGGTTCCGGCTGACCTAGTTAATGCAGCCTAACAATCAATTAATTGATAAAGTGTTTTATGTGTATGCCACAGTAAAGAGATGTGTTTTTAGTCTAGATTTAAACTGACAGAGTGTGTCTGCGTCCCGAACAATGCTAGGAAGACTGTTCCAGAGTTTAGGAGCTAAATAGGAAAAGGATCGACCGCCTGCAGTTGATTTGGATATTCTCGGTATGATCAACTGGCCAGAATTTAGAGATCGCAGTAGACGTGATGGAGTATAATATGTTAAGAGCTCGCTCAAGTATTGGGGAGCTAAACCATTTAGTGCTTTGTAAGTAATAAGCAAGATTTTAAAATGTATGCGATGTTTAATAGGCAGCCAGTGCAGTGTTGACAGAACTGGGCTAATATGGTCATACTTCCTGGTTCTAGTAAGAACTCGAGCTGCTGCGTTTTGGACCAGCTGGAGTTTATTTATTAAGCGAGCAGAGCAACAACCCAGTAGAGCATTACAATAATCTAGCCTTGAGGTCATGAACGCATGAACTAACTGTTCAGCATTTTGCATTGAGAGCATGTGCCGTAATTTTGATATATTTTTAAGATGGTAGAAAGCAGTTTTACAGATGCTAGAAACGTGGCTTTCAAACGAAAGATTGGTATCAAAGAGCACACCCAGGTTCCTCACTGACGACGAAGACTTGACAGAGCAGCATCAAGTGTTAGACAGTATTCTAGGGCACTACTTGTGGAGCTTTTTTGTCCAATAATTAAAAATTCTGTTTTTTCTGAATTGAGTTGCAGGAAATTACCAGTCATCCAATGTTTTATGGCGGCTATGCATTCCGTTAATCTTGTGAATTGGTAAATTTCTTCAGGGCGTGAAGAAATATAGAGCTGAGTATCGTCAGCATAACAATGAAAACTAATGCCATGCTTCCTAATAATATCTCCCAGTGGTAGCATGTACAGGGTGAAGAGTAGCGGTCCTAGCACTGAGCCTTGTGGTACTCCATACTGAACTTGCGATCGGTGTGACATCTCTTCATTTACTGCTACAAACTGAAAACGGTCGCATAGGTATGATTTAAACCATGATAAAGCAATTCCACTAATACCTACATCATTTTCGAGTCTATTCAAAAGAATGTTGTGGTCGATGGTATCAAATGCAGCGCTAAGATCGAGTAACACTAATAGAGAGATACAGCCACGATCGGATGATAAGAGCAGTCTCAGTGCTATGATACGCTCTAAATCCTGACTGGAAATCCTCACAGATACCATTTCTTTCTAAAAAGGAACATGATTGTGAAGACACTGCCTTTTCAAGTATTTTTGACAGAAAGGGTAGATTTGAGATTGGCCTATAATTGACTAATTCTGTCGGATCAAGTTGCGGTTTTTTAATAAGTGGTTTAATAATAGCCAACTTAAAAGTTTTCGGTACATATCCTAATGACAAAGATGAATTAATGATATTCAGAAGAGGATCTATGACCTCTGGTAGCATCTCTTTTAATAGCCTAGTCGGTACAGGGTCAAGCATACATGTTGTTGATTTTGATGATTTAACGAGTTTAGCCAATTCTTCTTCTCCTATAGCAGTGAATGAGTGTGTGAGTGTGTGTGTGTCTTCTCCTATAGCAGTGAATGAGTGTGTGTGTGTGTGTGTGTGTGTGTGTGTGTGTGTGTGTGTGTGTGTGTGTGTGTGTGTGTGTGTGTGTGTGTGTGTGTGTGTGTGTGTGTCTTCTCCTATAGCAGTGAATGATTGTAATTTTTCCTCAGTGACACTACAATGCTCTGTCTGATGTGATACTGTAGTAGACGGCTGCATGGTTAAAATTTTCTTCCTAATATTATCAATTTTACATGTGAAGAAGTTCATAAAGTCATTACTGCTGTGCTGTTTACAATCATCAGAAGTTGAAGCTTTATTTTTGGTTAATTTAGCCACTGTATCGAATAAATACCTTGGGTTGTGTTTGTTTTCTTCCAAGAGAGTTGAGAAATAAGCGGATCTAGCAGTTTTTACGGCCTTTCTGTATGCGATCATGTGCTCTTTCCACGAATTTCGAAAGACCTCTAGTTTTGTTTTCTTCCAGCTGCGCTCCATTTTTCTGGCTGCTGTTTTAAGGGCCCGGGTGTGCTCGTTGTACCACGGCGTTGGACTATTTTCTTTAATCTTCTTTAAGCGCAGAGGAGCAACTGTGTCTAAAGTACTGGAAAAGAGAGAGTCAATAGTTTCTGTTGCAACATCGAGTTCTTCTAAGCTATCTGGGATGCTGAGGAGATGATACTGATGAGGAAGAGTATTTAAAAAGCAATCTTTAGTAGCGGCAGTGATTGTCCTGCCATTTTTGAAACGAGGGGGTGGCTTTGCAACTTTAGCTAAATTAAGTATACAAGATACTAAGTAATGATCTGAGATGTCATCGCTCTGCTGCAGAATTTCAACGGTATCAACATTAATTCCATGTGACAATATTAGGTCTAAAGTATGATTGTGGCGATGAGTGGGTCCTGACACGTGTTGCCTAACTCCAATAGAGTTTAGTGTATCTTTAAATGCTAATCCCAATACGTCTTTTTCGTTGTCTACATGGATATTAAAATCACCAACAATTAGTACTTTATCTACGGCCAGTACTAACTCTGATAGAAAGTCAGCAAATTCTTTGATAAAGTCTGTATTATGCCCTGGTGGCCTGTATACAGTAGCTAACACCAATGTTGAACGGGTTTTGTCATGTACACTACATAGCGTTACATAAAGCACCAAAACTTCGAAGGAATTATATTTGAAACTAGACTTCTGAGTAATACTGAAGATATTATTATAAATTACAGCAACCCCTCCCCCTTTACCTTTCAGACGCGGCTCATGTTTATAACAATAATCTTGGGGGGTGGACTCATTTAAGGTAATGTAGTCGTCAGGTTTTAGCCAGGTTTCTGTCAAACACAGCACATCTAGATTATTATCTTTAATAATATCATTAACAATAAGCGCTTTTGGGGAAAGGGATCTAATATTCAGCAACCCAAGCTTTATCAATTGTTCATCTGTATTATATCTTTTGTTTATTTGTTGGACATCAATTAAATTTTTACTGTTGAATGGTTTTGATGTTTTTTTGTATTTACTAATTCGGGGAACAGACACAGTCTCTATATGATAATATCTCGGTGAAAGAGTCTCTATGTGCTGGGATTTATCTGACTCCGGTGACGTGAGACAGCTAGCAGACGGTCGGTTTAGCCAGTTTGTCTGCTTCCTGACCTGGGCCCTAGTGAGTCAAGGTTTAGCTCTAAGACTATGTGCCAAATTACTAGAGAGAAGAGCGGCACCACCCCAGGAGGGATGGATGCCATCCTTCTTCAACAGGTCAGGTCTGCCCCAAAAACTTTTCCAATTGTCTATGAACCCTATGTTATTTTGCAGACACCACTTAGACAACCAGCCATTGAGTGATGATAGCCTGCTAACTATCTCATCACTCCTTCTAACGGGGAGCGGACCAGAACAATAAACAGCCTCTGACATCGTACTAGCGAGTTCACACACCTCTTTAATGTTAATTTTGGTGATCTCCGACTGGCGAAGTCGAACATCATTAGTGCCGACGTGAATAATAATCTTAGAGAATTTACGATTAGCTTTAGCCAGCACTTTTAAATTTGCTTTGATGTCAGGCGCTCTGGCTCCCGGTAAACAAGTGACTATGGTGGCTGGTATCTTCACATTCCGTGTAATAGAATCGCCAATGACTAGGGCACTTTCAACAGGACACTCAGTGGGTGCTTCACTGAGAGGGGAGAACCTGTTTGATGTTCTAACCGGAACGGAAAAGCGGTTTTTTGGTCTGCGACTATGCTGCCTCACTGTCACCCAGTTGCCCTGCTGCGAGGGCCCTGCAGCCGGAACCGAAGAATGTACAGAGTTCACTAAGCTATTCACATCCAAATCAGTGTCTAAAGCTGTTACATCCTCACTACTCTCAGATAAAGTATGGATGCGTGTTTCTAATTCTGAAATCTTCTCCGTCAGCCTAACTATCTCCTTACATTTATCACATGTGAAGCCCTGTTCGCCAGCGGAGAAGCCTATACTGAACATGCAGCATGAAGTGCAAGTGATAATGACAGGAGAAGACATGACTTACCGTATTTGTTGATTAATCCAACTTACCACTTACCACAATCGTATGCTGGACACTATTTACTAATCCAACTAATGAACTCAGAGAGCAGGAGACCCGGGTGCAGAGATGACAAGCTAACAGGCTAGCGAAATGCTAACGTGTGATGGTGATTTAGATTAAAAGCTAGCGATGTCAAATTTAACGTGATAGGCAATTTTTAAACAATTTATGGTGATGAATAAGTTATATTTAGCAGTAGAATAAAGAGGAAATATCAAGATAAAGATTCAAACGTGAGCAAGGCTGTACAGAGCTACAAACAGGCACACAGGAGGCACACAGGAGACAGGAGCAATCGATCAGGCAGGCAGGATCAATCGATCAGGCAAATCATACGATCAGGATTTAAATCTAGACTAAACACACATCTCTTTACTGTGGCATACACATAAAACACTTTCTCAATGAAATGATTGTTAGGCTGCATTAACTAGGTCAGCCGGAACCGGGAACACTTCCCATAACACCTGATGTACTCGTGACATCATCAGAAGAATGGCATCTACGCTAATGCTAGTCTCTCTGTTTTATCCCGAGGTTTACTGCAGTCAGCCGGATCCGGGCCGGATCCAGATCAGATGCTGGACCTGCGCCCAGAGAAGACCAACACATGACCCTGAAGTGTCTGAGAGACCGTGATTAGCCTCCCCCTGAAACTGCCTCATCGACACGGCATCCTCAATAAACCCGTCTCCAGCGGGATGACTCCGATTGTTCGAATATTCCTATTTAATAATTGTTTAATCAACACGTCATCCTCAATAAACCCGTCTCTGCTGTGTTGCCTCCGTTTCTCCCAAGGTTTATTTTTCTCCATTCTGCTCCTGATGGAGTTTTTGTTCCTTGCCACTGTTGCTTTTGGCTTGGCATTTTCTCTGGTGATGAAGCTGCTTTGAAACAATCTGCATTGTAAAAAGCGCTATATAAATAAAGTTAACTTGACTTTTATGTTGTAGACTAAAACGTGAAAGTGTCTTGAGCTTGTGTTCACCACAGACCTTATTTCAGCCATTTAAACAAAAGCGCGTTCAAAAAACACATTGACTTCGGTACGAGGGAACCGGAAGTGCAAAATGCTAACTCGCTTCTGTGTTTTGGCCTGCAAAGTGATGTCACACCTGCACCACTCTATTATCAACACACCCTGAAATACACAGGTTGCATTATTGCTTGAGTGACTGATGAATCTCTGCTCACTGTAAGTGCTGTTGTTGGTCTTCTAATCTTGTTCATTGTAACTTATAGAGTGCTGTTCAGTGACGACAGACAAGAGGATTCAAATGGACAAGCTTGATGAAGATATAGTCAAAGATTTGAAAGGTAAACTGAGAAGTCACGAAATTGTAATGCATAGGATCTTGATGCGTATTGTATCTCTACTGCACCTGTTACCCATCCGCGATGATATTTTATGATGTATTTAGTCAAAAGATTTCTCGTAAGCATTATAGATGTTTTGTGTTTCTGGTGTAGTACCAAGCTTTATTTATCTTAATTTACTGTTGTATCTTGTGCAGAGGACGAGGTTAAAGTCTAATGTAAAAACCTACGAGATACATACATGAGGAAAAATGCATTCTTGGTCAGCACCACCTATAATGCAGACATGAATTAGCTGAAGACGATCAGTTGTTTCACGTTTGGTGTGAAAGTATTGTTCATCAGTAGACGGGGTAAACCCAGCCTGATCTGCCGGCGATTTGATTTTGCCCTGCAACTCAGTCTGGAAACCCGTACCTTCATTTCTACTGCTTCTGTTACACCTTTGCTGGAACGAGGTCCTCTTTTACTCTATACCGTATGGTCATGTTGAAATTGAAAGAACATCAACACTTGAACAATTCCAAGATGGGAATCAGCTGTGATTTATATATTTGCACAACCTCAATTGGCTGTTTCTCAGTAACCATGGAATAAAATACAGGGGATAGCGTTGATATATGGCATGTTAATTGTATAGCCTACACAGACAGATGTTGTGCTGACTGCATTAAGAAAATGTGTTAAAAGTATTGAAAAAATTGTCATAGCGATTGTAAAAAACTGTATTACACTGATCACAATAGTCTTTCTCCAGAGTGAATGCCCTGATGCTGAAATGTCCCCTTTTTTCGAAACCTAATCAGACTGAGGAAAGCACCATTTTCTTTCCAGAATGAGTTTTCAAATGCTGTTTCAGGTTTGAGTGATATGAGAAACTCTTCTCACACTGAAGGCACTTGAAAGGCTTCTCTCCAGTGTGGACTCTCATGTGAACCTTAAGCTGATCTTTAACCGTGAAGCTCTTTCCACACTGAGGGCAGGTGAACGGCTTCTCTCCAGAGTGAACTCTCATGTGAATCTTAAAACTTTCTCTTTGTTTGAAGCTCTTTCCACACAGTTTGCAGTTGTAAGGCTTCTCTCCAGTGTGGATTCTCATGTGGGTCTTAAGATTTCCTTTTAGTGAGAAACTCTTCTCACACAGTTTGCAGTTGTAAGGCTTCTCTCCAGTGTGAGTTCTAATGTGAACCTTAAGCTGGTCTCTCATCGTGAAGCTCTTTCCACACTGAAGGCAGAAGTAAGGCTTCTCTCCAGTGTGAGTTCTCATGTGAGTCTTAAAACTTCCTTTTTGTTTGAAGCTCTTTCCACACAGTTTGCAGGTGTAAGGCTTCTCTCCAGTGTGATATGTCATGTGGACATTAAGTTCTTTTTTCTGTTTAAAACTCTTTCCACACTGAGGGCATATGAACGGCCTCTCTCCAGTGTGAACTCTCAAATGAATTTTAAGATTTCCGTTTTGTGAGAAACTCTTTCCACACTGTTGGCAGGTGAAAGGCTTCTCTCCGGTGTGAATTCTCAAGTGGTCATCAAGGTTTTTTTTCAGTGTAAAACTCTTTCCACACTGAGGGCATATGAACGCCTTCTCTCCACTGTGGATTTTCAGGTGGAGTTTAACGTTTTGTTCTTGTGTGAAACTCTTTCCACACTGTTCGCAGGTGAAAGGGCTCTCTCCGGTGTGAAACCTCAAGTGGGCTGTAAGGATTTTCTTCTGGTTAAAACTCTTTCCACAGTGAGAACAGGTGTAAGGCTTCTCTCCAGTGTGAATTCTCATGTGGGTCTTAAGATTTCCTTTTAGTGAGAAACTCTTCCCACAAAGTTCGCAGGTGTGAGGCTTCTCTCCCGTGTGGATTTTCATGTGGACTTTAAGGCTGTCTTTTCGACTGAAACTTTTCCCACATTCTTGGCAGGTGAAATGACTCTCTTCAGTGACTTTAAGAATTGTAGTTTCTGTTTTGGGAGTCTGTGAGTAACTACACGTGAAATCATGCTGATCTTTCTCTTCCATTTCATCCAGTTCTTGACTCTCCTCTTTCAGCACCATCAGGTCTAGGGTAAAAAGAAACAAAAACACAAGTTTAATGGCACAAAAACAGTTAGACATGTGAAACATCAAATCCAGCATGCATGCTAGATCCTATACCCACTAAAAAGGTGTAACCTGTAATCTCAGATCCTCACAACCCTTTGTTGTCTAAAAGAGACAGTTCACCCAAAAAGTTGATATTAGCCTGAAAGGAGAGAATAGAGTTGAAAATAACACCTAGATTTTGAACAGTACTTGCTGGTTTGATGTGAGAACAAGCAAACCTCACAGGTGAAATCGGTAGGAATATTGCTAGTGAGTAACAAAGTTCCAATAAATATGATCTCAGTTTTGTCCATGTTCATTTTCAGAAAATTTGAATTAAGCCAATCTTTTATTTTATGCACTCAAGCAGAGATTGTGTTGGTTTGGGCAGATGATTCGGTGGGTGTACAGACAGCAAATCTTTGGATGTCATCAGTAAGTAAGTACATTTTATTTATAGAGCACATTTAAATTCAGACCAAATTGCGGTACATAAATCATAAAATACAATAAAATAGAGTAAAAACAAGAGATAACAGTTACTAACCGATAATCAGGAAAGGCTAGATTTCTAGTCTAGATTCAAAAACAGAACTAGGAGCAACGGATTCCATAATCGTAGAGCACAAACTGCAAAGGCTCTGCCACCTTTCAGTTTTAAAACAATCAGCAACATTTTGAATTGAATTCTAAAATAGACAGGAAGCCAGTGAAGAGAAACTAAAACTGGAGTGATATGATCACATTGTTTTGCACTAGTTAACAGTGAGCATTCTGCATTCTGAACCATCTGTAAACGTGCCAATGAAGATTAGAATTACAGTAGTCCAGCCGTGATGTAATAAATGCATGAATAACTTTTTCCAAGTCTTGGGAAAGGAAAGAGTCGATTTCAAGTCAAGCTTTATTGTCATTCAGCTACGTATGGTGAATTAATCCTAATGAATAATCACAATGAGTTATGAATACTTATTAATATTTCCCTTCAGAGCTAATTCGCTACAACATGAAACGTCCACAAGATTGGGATTAGGGGTGTCGCAATTTACCGGTATTGGCGATAACTGTGATATTCAAAGCACAAAACATCGACATCGTGTTAATTTAGGGTGTGGGAATATACCGGTATTGGCGATAACCACAATATTTTAAATGAATAGGACTCTTATGATAACATGACACGCAAATCCTCCAGTGTCCCGAGTCCGACTGGTGTTTTCTCCTTCTCTATTACACACTGGCTGTTGCAGCCATAACAACAGTTCAGCTTTCTTTGTAATGTCAAAGTAGTTATATTTAATTATTTAGTTAATTTAGAAAATGATTATGTTTGGAGTCATTTTTGTTTTTTTAAAGTAACGGCCAAGCAGTGAGTTAACCACGTTTGATCAATTTAACCTCTCAATCAACACTTGACTTGTCTTGCCTATATTAAAATCTATAGATATAAAACACTTCAAGCTTCACAATGTTTGTTTAAATGTTTCCTATCACCGCCACAGTAAAAACACATTTTGGACAAGCTGTGGCAGACTGCTGCTCGCCGGCTTATACAATCTAAACTAATAAAAGAACATGCAGGTTGTCTTACCTTATAATATATAAATATATAAATCTGATCGTCAATTTCTGCGCTATAGGCTCTACAAATTCAGTTCACGTCAACGGAAGCATCAGATATGAGCTGCATTTCATTTATCATCAGCTCATTTCAAGATCACAGGCCGCAACAGGAGAAAGAGCGACCCAAGCACTGGTGAGATCCTTTAGTCTCATTGGCTTTAATGGAGATGATTGTGTTTTTGAGCATCTGAGACTTCGGCTCCCTTCAGTTTCACTGGTGGCCGTTTGCGTGTTGGCTTCATGCTTTAGTGATGGCTCATTTGCGGTGATGCGTGTTGCAGTAGCGCTGACTCTGTCATATATAGCCTATAACACACTTGCGCGTTTATTTGTAATGGTTTGCCAGCAGTAAAATGTTTATATGTGGTTTAGACAATGAGATGCATTCACACATGTCCAGTTGGAAATGCGTCCCTGATCAGCTTTGGGTGCTCGAGCCCCTGCCCTTTTTCAAAAAGAATCAAAAGTGCCCCTCTCAGACAAATATCAATGATAATATCGTGGTCAATAAAAACTAATAAATGTGATTATTATAACATGACAATGTATGCAATAGTAACGAATGGCTCAAAAGTCGGACAATTTCTGTTGAGGCGTTGCCATAACGTGTTGCTATGGGTTGCGTGCGTTTTGATTGGCTGCTGATTTTCCACTGTTGGGAAACGGCTCTCGAGCCGAATATGGCCCTTTCAGAGAGTGTGTGTGGCCTCACGGGAAAAAAGTCAACCAATCTTTTTTTTTCATCCATAATCAGAGCTAATGTGTTGATTTAATTACAAATCTATATATTATATATTTTAAAGTATTACACAATTCACCAACGCCCGTTTGTCACGTATATACACCAACCAATCGTGATCTGGCAAAGCAAGTTCAAATTCCATTGGGCGATGTGAAGTGGAGCGGTTATTTCTGTTCTTATTCATAAATCGGTTGAAAATGACATGGACAGACGAACTAACGTTTGTGGAACTATTTCCTGCGGTTTGTCTCATTTTATAAATTGCATCACTGACTAAATGGATGTTAACTGACAACAAACAAATCCCTGCACTAAACCTGCAGCAGCAAAAGCCGCATTAATGCTAAGTGTTAAAGTCACTGGTATTTATGTATATTGATACACCGTTTACTATTTCATGAAACTATCAAAGTTAACAAACCCCAGTGCCACGAGCACCTACAGGCTATTATGTGAAGTGGAGGCTGGAGAAATACATGAAAGGACTTTATTATATTACCATCTTTGAATATTATGCTGCATTATGAAAGAAGTCTCTTATGTTCATCAAGCCTGCATTTATTTGATATAAAACAGCAATATTGTGAAATATTATTAAAATAATGGTTTTCTATTTTAAAATAATGTTAAATATAATGTATTCCTGTGATCACAGCTGGATTTTCAGCATCATTGCTCCACTCTTCAGTGTCACATGATCATTCAGAAATCATTCTCATATGAGGATTTAATGTCAATGATGGAAACTGTAACGATTATGGTCGCAGACATTGAATGAATCTTCCAAATGATTCATTAGATGAACAATCCCTTTAACAAAGCCTAATTCAGCTCCAGACCCCAGGAAATCGATCATTTATCACGAGGCTCCATTTGGCCTCGGGCTACCACGTCTACATCACAATTACGTGATTTCCTATGGACTTTTGACCAAAACTTCACAAAGAGGACAAAAGACTTGTTGTGATCGCAAGACAAAGAAACAAACAATTCTCTGTCTTTGCAAGGACTGCTAAATGAACTCCAAGTGACACCGTTTAAAACTCAAGCAAACTCCTAGGAAATGTTACATACTAGAATGTATAAGATTATGATTATTGGACTTTCACTCAAATAGCCTTCGACATAGTTTGTTAGCGTGTTTACAACTGATGCACGTGACTATTATGCATGTATATCATTCCCAAATTCATGCAATTATGTAACTATTGAATGAGTGGATGAAAAGACACCGTTTTTGATACCCTTGTGCTTGTATGGATATGATAAAACAGATGAGCTGAATGAAATCTTTATAGAATTAATAATGTCCTTATAGTAAGAAATTAGGTCTAACGTTACTCTCTGCTTAAGAGCAGGAAATTAAAGGAACGAATCTTATGGGAGGGGGGAGACCTAGTCACCCCTGAACCCTAATTGGCCAGAATCCATCCAGGGGATGGGCAAGTTTTTGAGTTTAACCTCTCACAGACGTAGAGTTGTGTTCTTTGTTGTTCGCGAGACGTTCACCGCTGGGTGTTCACGCGTGTTCACGTTGGTGTTCACTGAGTGTTCACGTTCTGTTCATTGTTCAGTCAAGAGCTGTCCGCAGCTCGGTTCCGGCAAAGCGACGATCGGACGATCGTGGCAGACCATCAAAGAAAATGGGTTAACAGATTTCATTCAGGCCATCTGCTCTTCTCTCACTTTCCTTTCTTTTACTTAAAGTTTATTTTCTTTTCGTTAAGTCGCGGGTTCTGTTAAATTTCGCCGCAAAGTTACTCAACAAGTTTCCAACAGCGGGTTTTCAACGGACAACGCCCACAAGACTCTCATCCAGCCACCAAACACGCCACGTGATTGGCTTCCCAAGACGTCGATCAAAGACCCGACCAGACCTTCAGCGAATCAAAGACCCGAGGGAACCCTCTCCAGCCAGGACCAAAAGGGAGTCCCCCTTTGTCATAGACGACACACGTGAGACAAACGCAAATAATACCTCTAGATTTCAAGCTGAAGTGGTGCATTAGATCAAATGTAATAACCCCGCCTAAGAAACGATAGGAGGATAAATTACTGATCAATGGTTTCTTCAGGTCATGTGTCATAAATGTATAGTGCTTGGGGTTTCATAACTTCTTTCTCTTAAGACTTATTCTTTCCTCACTGTCTTCCTTTCTGCAACGTGTGAATGTGCGAGTGCGTGTGTTTATGTTAGATATTAGTTTGATGTGTTAGAGTAATCAATAAAGTTTCGTTTGTAGTCAAAGATAACTGTTCTTGTGTTATGTGCTTATGAATTTAATGTCTTGAACTGTCGATCTAAGTTACCTGGCTGTTAAATAGTGTTTCACTATTGTACGGATATTAATATCCGCTGCAGAGTTGATATTTGCGGCCCGTTCAAATGAACGCTCATTTGCTCGGCTGTAAATTAGACTCTCGCAAAATTCCCTATGTGTAAATACATCTATTGATGCTACTGGACACATCTTCAGTGATGTTCCTGGAATCATTGGGTGTTTCGGGTCTTTCAACATCATACACCCTCATCCAGGCGACCCAGCTGAGGCTGATCAGACCCCAGCTTGTGTCCAGTTGGCGAATCTAGCTACTTTGCCCCCATGGATCTCCTCTCTTGAGCCATATCCATCTTGAAGCTTTCTCTGCTGCTTCAGTGGTGTTGTGGATGGCTCTTCTTCTCCTCCCTCCATCGATACCTAAAAGGCTGAAGGCTCTGAATAGGGATCGGGCTGCAAAGCCCCTGCTTCCGACTTCGATTGGGAGACACCTTGCTCTCCATCCTGCATCACGACACTCGCTGACCAGTCCCTCGTACTTGGCGAGCTTTCTTTCAAAGGCCTCTTCCAAGCGATCTTCCCAAGGGACTGTTAGCTCCAACAGAACCACTTGTTTGGTGGACTCAGATAAGAGGACAATGTCTGGTCTTAAGGTGGTGGTAACAATGTGGTTGGGGAACTTGAGTTGCTGCTCCAGGTCCACTAACAGCTGCCAGTCCCTCGCAGTGGCCAAGATGCCTGCTGATGTTTTTGCAGCTGGTCTTGGCTGCTCTCCAGCTCTGATGAAGGTGATGGCTTTCTTGGAAAGGCAGGAGCGCTTGGCCCACTCAACTCCTGCAGCAATGGCTTCAGCAATGGCCTTCAGCACCTGGTCATGTCTCCACCTATACCTCCCCTCTCCCAGTGCCTTAGGGCAGCAACTTAGAATGTGCTCTAGTGTTCCACGCCTGGAGCACAGTGTACATGCTGCTGACTCCACTATGCCCCATATGTGAAGGTTTGATGGGCTGGGAAGCACATCATACACCGCCTGGATGAGAAACTTTATCCGCTGTGGCTCTGCCTTCCACAGCTCTGCCCATGTCACCTTCCTCTCAATTGCGTTCTCCCATCTTATCCAGGCACCCTGTTGCCTCATTCCCACTGTCCTGCAGGTTCTCTCCTCCTCAACCACTGCTCTCACCTCCTCCTGGACTAGGCGACGCCTTTCCTTCCCTTTGGTGGTGTCAATATGGGGAGTTGAGAAGGAACCCAGTCCAGCCCTGCCTCTTGTTACCACTCCCACCAGCCTGTTGTGCTTTACTCTTGCCTCTGCTTGTCGAACAGCCCCCTCTGCCTTCCACTTCCGGCCAGTCCTAACTTCAATCCCAGCCTTTGCCACCTTTGGATCACTTGAGTCCCTATATTGCAACACTTCCCTGGCTCTTGTTACCTTGAACTCCTCTTCCAAGGACTTGAGTGGTAGTTGCAGTTTGTTGCGTTGCCCATAGAGTGCGATACTGCTTAGACTTCTTGGAAGCCCCAGCCATTTTCTGAGGTAGCTGCTGACCTTCCTCTCTAAAGTTTCCACAGTCGAGATTGGCACTTCATAGACGAGGAGTGGCCACAGGATCCTGGGAAGAATGCCATGCTGGTATAGCCAAGCTTTGAACTTCCCTGGCAGTCCGGACCGATCCACTGACTTCAGCCATCTGTCCAGCTCAGTGCAGGTTGCCTGGATGGATGCTGTGTCCCTCAGGGTGCTGTCAAACACCTTGCCTAAGCTCTTGACAGGCTTCTCAGTGACGGTCGGGATTGTTTCCCCTGCGACACTGAACCGGAACTTGTCATCTACCTTTCCTCCTTTCAGCACCATTGATCTCGACTTTGCTGGTTTAAAACGCATCCGTGCCCACTCAATTAGTTTTTCAAGACCCTTTAGTATCCACCGGCAGCCTGGGACTGACTCTGTGGTGACTGTGAGGTCGTCCATAAATGCTCTTATTGGTGGCTGCCGTTGGGCTGACTTTGTCTTTGGCCCCCTGCACTCTGGTTCAGCAGACTTTATAAGCATGTTCATAGCCAGGGAGAACAGAATTACAGAGATGGTACAGCCTGTGATGATACCGATCTCGATCTTGTGCCAGCCTGATGTCACTGCTCCTGAAGAGGTTCTCATCCTGAAGTTGTTGTAATAATCAGCGATGAGGTCTCTGACCCTAGTGGGGACGTGATGTTTTGTCAGAGTGTGCTGCACAAGCTTGTGTGGTATTGAGCCATATGCATTTGCCAGATCAAGCCACAGCACTGACAGATTGCCCTTGTTCTCTCTGGCCTCTCTGATGAGCTGCGTCACCACCCCTGTGTGTTCCAAGCATCCAGGCGTTCCTGTGATTCCCCCCTTCTGAACTGATGTATCGATAAACCTATTCTTTGAGAGGAAGGTGCACAGCCTGTTGGAGACAGCGCTGAAGAAGATCTTGGCTTCCACACACAACAGAGAGATAATGCGGAACTGGTCTATCTTCTTAGAGTTCTCCTCCTTTGGAATCCAGACCCCTTCTGCAACTCTCCACTGGTCAGGAATCCTTCCCCTCCTCCAGATGACACGCAGGATCTTCCACAGGCGCAGCAGGAGTTTAGGACAGTTCTTGTACACTTTGTATGAAGTGCCGCTTGGTCCTGGAGCAGAGCTTGCTCGCGCTTTCCCGACAACCTCTCGAACCTCCTTCAGCTGCAGCTCTGCCATATTGAACTGCACACTTGGCCCTGCAGGATCTATCAGCATGCTGCACTCTCCCAACTCCTGTTCTCTCGCTGGGTCACTGTATGTTTCCATCAGGTGGTGATCAATCTCCTCCTTAGAGCAAACCAGCTGGCCGCTACGCCTCTGCCCCAGCAGCTCCTTCGTGAACTTAAAGGGGTTGGCAATGAATGCAGCTCGCTTTCGGGCTCTTTCACGGCGGCGCCTCCGGTGCCACTCTGCCCGGCGGAGGATCCTGATCTTTTTTCGTAGGATGCACATCAGCTGTGCCAGTCCAGTGCGCTCCTCCTCCCCTGCCTGCTTGTATTGTCGCTTTAGGTTCTTCATCTCCTGCCTGGTTTTGTGGATTCTCTCCTCCCGTTGGTTCTTTGAGTGAGATCCTTTGGAGGCACCTCCCTTCACCTCTTCACCAAACCGTTCGGATGCGATGCTGACGATAATTGTTGTCATGACTTGCAGTTTCCTGTCAACATCTCCCCTCATCGTGGCCTCCAGAATCTGGTCTACATCGATGTCAAATTGGTTCCAGAGTGAGGTCATGTTCGCTGCTGGCCACTTGATCCGCCTCCTCTCAGACTTGATGCTGGAGGGAGTCATTTGCAACACTTGGAGGTTCCGGGCACTGTGGGGTGACTCCGGGCCTAGCTCCTCCTGCGTCTCACCAGGTTGAACACCTGTGCGTTGTGTTGGTCCTGTCCCCACCAGACACTTCATCTTCCCTTGGTGGATCTTTAGGCCTCGCTCGTTCTTACAGATCTTGCCACATGTACACTGCTTACTCGTATTCGTTTGTCCATTGCCTTGGTCTAGTGCCGTTAAATCCGTCCGATTGGGGTGCTCATCCTCCCCCCCTCTCGGGCACCCCTGGGGGTATTTTTTCCTTAGGTTCATCGTAGCTTTTTTGGGAGTCCCCCTCACAGAAGACACAGATTGGGTTGCCAGCCCGTTCTGCCCCAGTTACCGTCTCTCCGAGCTGTCACTGACTCTCCAGTAGTCGCCACACTTTTCGTGGTTGTCAACCAGTCTTTCCTGGTCGTCACTGATTGAATCAGATTGCAGCTGTGTAAATACATCTATTGATGCTACTGGACACATCTTCAGTGATGTTCCTGGAATCATTGGGTGTTTCGGGTCTTTCAACATCATACACCCTCATCCAGGCGACCCAGCTGAGGCTGATCAGACCCCAGCTTGTGTCCAGTTGGCGAATCTAGCTACTTTGCCCCCATGGATCTCCTCTCTTGAGCCATATCCATCTTGAAGCTTTCTCTGCTGCTTCAGTGGTGTTGTGGATGGCTCTTCTTCTCCTCCCTCCATCGATACCTAAAAGGCTGAAGGCTCTGAATAGGGATCGGGCTGCAAAGCCCCTGCTTCCGACTTCGATTGGGAGACACCTTGCTCTCCATCCTGCATCACGACACTCGCTGACCAGTCCCTCGTACTTGGCGAGCTTTCTTTCAAAGGCCTCTTCCAAGCGATCTTCCCAAGGGACTGTTAGCTCCAACAGAACCACTTGTTTGGTGGACTCAGATAAGAGGACAATGTCTGGTCTTAAGGTGGTGGTAACAATGTGGTTGGGGAACTTGAGTTGCTGCTCCAGGTCCACTAACAGCTGCCAGTCCCTCGCAGTGGCCAAGATGCCTGCTGATGTTTTTGCAGCTGGTCTTGGCTGCTCTCCAGCTCTGATGAAGGTGATGGCTTTCTTGGAAAGGCAGGAGCGCTTGGCCCACTCAACTCCTGCAGCAATGGCTTCAGCAATGGCCTTCAGCACCTGGTCATGTCTCCACCTATACCTCCCCTCTCCCAGTGCCTTAGGGCAGCAACTTAGAATGTGCTCTAGTGTTCCACGCCTGGAGCACAGTGTACATGCTGCTGACTCCACTATGCCCCATATGTGAAGGTTTGATGGGCTGGGAAGCACATCATACACCGCCTGGATGAGAAACTTTATCCGCTGTGGCTCTGCCTTCCACAGCTCTGCCCATGTCACCTTCCTCTCAATTGCGTTCTCCCATCTTATCCAGGCACCCTGTTGCCTCATTCCCACTGTCCTGCAGGTTCTCTCCTCCTCAACCACTGCTCTCACCTCCTCCTGGACTAGGCGACGCCTTTCCTTCCCTTTGGTGGTGTCAATATGGGGAGTTGAGAAGGAACCCAGTCCAGCCCTGCCTCTTGTTACCACTCCCACCAGCCTGTTGTGCTTTACTCTTGCCTCTGCTTGTCGAACAGCCCCCTCTGCCTTCCACTTCCGGCCAGTCCTAACTTCAATCCCAGCCTTTGCCACCTTTGGATCACTTGAGTCCCTATATTGCAACACTTCCCTGGCTCTTGTTGAATTCCCTATGAATTCATTAATTCATTCATTTGAGCTACATAGACTTGTTTCCCTTTAACAGACTCCCCTTTAAGTTCTTACATATCGGTGGACGAATAAGTTAAGGTGTAAACATTAATTCTGAATTATTTATCAATTATAGCGTAATTCGAGTCTCTTTTATTTTAATTCAAATTCCCCGTTGAGTTATTATTTTATCTGACTCATTGTCGCTACAAAACTGTGATACTCCTTTCAAGATTCTTTGATTAATAAAAAGTTCAAAAGAACATAATGTAATAATATTTCACAATATTAGGCTACTGATTTTTCTGTATTTTTGATTAAATAAATGCAGGCTTGATGAGCATAAGGAGATTATATATATACATATTGCCCCTTTCTTACATGTGAGCCCTGAAGAACTCTCTGCACGGCCCTGACAGTATCCAATTATGTTCATTGGGTAAAAAATATTAAAATAGTAAAATAGTAAAATAGTAAAAATTAAATTGATAAATTTTCCCCCCAAGGTTTCTATAGATATCGTGAATTCTTTTGGCCACAATAACGTCTAATATCGTGACAGCCCTAATGGGATCTGGACTTTATGCATGTCAATCATCAGGTATTTTACTTTTATTGTCTTTTTACGTTCTTTTGTATTCTTGTAATGCTACAATGTTTCAATGTTAATGTTAGCTCTTTCAACTGTTAAACAAAAGGAGTTTGCATTGCATGTGCTGGGGAGAGGAATATCTGATGAAGAGAGATATGGACCTTATGCATGTCAGTCCACAGGCGAACCTGCTTCAGTGCTGCTGTGATGACTCTAAACCTGCATCAGTGATCAGCAGCCAAAGGGTCCTGGGACTCACAGAGAGAAGGGAACAGCGGACCGGTTACATTTAAAAGATCCTGATTTGATCAAGTGATTTTAGGATTCAAATGTAGGTTGCTCACTCACAGTTCACATTTTATTGTTGGTAAAATAAATGTATTTGTTAGATGCATAATTTAGTAATAACACATTTATAATTTTCATTGTTTTTCATTCAGAGGTAGATATTGGGTTTGATGTTACACAAAATAGCTTTCTCTTTATTGTTCCTCCTCATTTTAAGCGTGTCATCATTGATGTTGTTGCATCTGTAAACACAGATGAAGAGTTTGAGAATGAGCCGCACCTGATCGCTCCTCAGTTTCTTCATGTTTGACTGTGAATGTTTCTTCAATCTTCACGTCTTCACTCTCCTCTTTAATAAACGCCATCTTTATAACAGTGCCTCATGGATGTCAGTGAGTTCAGCAGGAGCTCTTCTGTGTGTTTGGACTCTCTGTCATGTTTAAGAGGAGAATAATCAACAGGATCCACACTAAACCTAATGAACACTGAAAAATGTTCATTAATGTTATTAATACATTATAATTTTACATTCAAAAATAACTAACGTCACAGCTCTCTGAATGGGCTGTGCTGATTTAAACACTTTAAATGATTCAACACAAACCTTTCCTCAGCAGACTCACAGATGCAGGAGTGCGGCGCAGACTAATGATGTCATGATGCCACACCAAAATAAAAGTCCCATTCACAATAATAGAAATTCACATACAGAAAACACATTCAAAGGATCAAATCATCATGAATAAAGATCTTCATATTATAAAGGATTGGGAAAAACGTATTTTTACGTATTTAACAAATGTATCAAGATTTTTGAAAATGTAGTTTTTGGTTGCATTATTAATATATCCGTCTTATTCTCCACAGAATACAAGGGCAATAAATAAAATCAAATTTCATCTTTGTTTTGCATAAGTGCATATTATCAAAAGGGCCGTGACAACAAACAACGGATTTTGATTTCCTGGGTGTTCAAATAAAATCATTTCTTCCTAATGGATAATTTCTGTTCTGTTCTCTAGACAGACAGACCAGAAGCCAGCTGCGGTACCATCCCATCACCTTCATTCACCCCACGAGTCTCCCAGCATACACACGTGACTCCCCATGTCATTATATCAGATGACCACTAGATGTCTTCATAACCTCATATATGTATAACATATACAATATGTTACATCCCCCTTCTTAAGAATGTTCCTTTATACTGATGCATAGAACTTCTGCACAACTTTTAAACACAACATTTAAGTTTACTTTACCAAACTTTCAGCATAACTACAAAATTATTCAACACATTTTCACAAATGCATTTATACTCAAACTATTGCATTTCAACTTATTACACATGCAACAATGCACATTCATTGCCCTGACTCTCAGTCTTTGTATTTTTCAGGTATTTGTACAATTCTTCCAGACCTTGTACGGTAAGCTTGCTCTTTCTCTACACCGTTATTACCATTTCTTTCATTTGAAACATCCTTACTGTCAAGTGCATTGCTCTGTGATTCATCAACCGACGGCTGATTATCCGTATCCATGTCAACACTTTTCGCAAATGTTGATGAGTCTGTTTCTCTTGTTTTCCTTAAATGTCTGTGATTTCGTCTGAACAGCTTTCCATCAGGAGTCTTTACTATGAAAGAACGTGGCTGCTCATGCTTTTCCAGAACAACAGCTGGCTTCCATGAATCTCCCTTTTGCATCCTTATTCCTTCTCCAGGTTGCAGATCAGGTTTAGCCATCCTGTCGTAGTACTGCTTCTGTTTCTTCTTCTTTTTTTTTTATGCATTTGGCAGACGCTTTTATCCAAAGCGACTTACAGTGCCCTTATTACAGGGACAATCCCCCTGGAGCAACATGGAGTAAAGTGCCTTGCTCAAGGACACACTGGTGGAGACCGCTGGGATCAAACCAGCAACCTTCTGCATATCAGCTCCATGGTTTAACCCACTGGACCACCATCTCACAATAAGAATTCTTCTGTCTCTGCTTAAGTTGCTCATGCACTTGCAACATTGCCTCCGTGGTAAGCAATGCAGATGATGTTGGCATCTTGGTCCTGAGACGTCTCCCCATCAGTAATTGTGCAGGTGATTATCCTATCCCTTCCAATGGCGTGTTACGGTACTCCAGTAGTGCTATGTACGGATCACATTGACTACTCTGTGCTTTCTTTAAGAGATTCTTGACTGTTTGCACCGCTCTCTCGGCTTGTCCATTAGACTGTGCATAACCCGGACTTGAATCCCCATTCCTCTGCAAAACTTGAAAATTCAGCACTTGCATACTGAGGTCCATTGTCAGACACTTCTATATCTGCAATTCCACGTCTTGCAAAGATGGATTTCATTTCTCTGATGACTCCACAGCTTGTCGTGTCCCTGAGTAGTTTTACCTCTATGTACTTTGAAAAATAGTCCACACATAACAGAAATGCTGAACCACCATGGTAAAAAATGTCTGTACCTATTTTTTCCCAAGGTCGTCCTGGCACTTCCTGTTGGAACAATGGCTCTTTTTGATTGTTGTTCCTGTTTTCATTGCAGGTAGCACATCTGGATACTGCATCCTCAATTTGTGTCGACATACCTGGCCAGTACAAAATGTCTCTGCCTCTTGCCTTACATTTGACAATTCCCAGGTGTGACTCATGTATCTTGTTGAGCATTTCCTGTCTTAACTGATTTGGAACAATGAGCTTATTTGCTTTGAAAAACAGACCATCTTCATAACTGATTTCCTCTCGAAATGTCCAGTACTGCTGTATTGATCTTGGCATCATAGATCGTTCTTTCTCCCATCCAGCCAACACTGCCTTTTTTAACATCTGCATCTCTGCATCTCTGCTGTTGCTGTTTTGAAAGCATCCAGTTTCTGCTCTGAAATAGGAAGTTGTGACGTAATCCAGTTCACTGCTAGATCCTCTTCCAGCAGATTTTCCTTCTGTTCATGTAGATAAGCACGACTTAGAGCATCTGCTATGTATAGTTCCTTACCAGGTTTGTATATCACCTTCAGATTGTCTCTCTGTAGTCGTAGAAGCATTCTTTGCCATCTCATAGGAGCTTGATGCAGTGGCTTCTTAAATATACTCTCTAATGGCTTGTGATCACTTTCAATTGTGATTTCCTTTCCGTACACATACTGGTGAAATTTCTCACATCCATAAACTATGGCTAACAACTCCTTTTCAATTTGTGCATATCTACTAGGGGTGGCACGGTACATGGAAAAAAACCGAACCGTTCGGTTCGCTTGTCTCGGTTCGGTGTGTGTGCGTCGCACGGTTTGCGCATGCGCAATGTATCCTTGTGCCCGTATGTTACCTCAGACAGTGGGTGTCCTTTTCGCGCGAAATAAGAGGCTTGTGTGGACATACAGTAAAGTAAAAGTGGAGTGCTGCAGGTCACGTCACATGTAGAAATGAAAGTGGGAGAGATAAGGAAGGCTGCCCGGAGTTGGAGGATGCGCTAGCGTCGTATAGCAGGGCAGATGCAGTGCGAGAGCGGGAGCCGCGCGTGCCCGTTGAGCAGACACACTGGCAGTGTTTGTCTCGCGAGTCGTGCAGCTGAACCGCGGCTCGCGGATTGCAAATACAGGCAAATATTGTCCATTCTGTCACATTTTCCGGTGTTCTCCTCCGACCCCTGTCTGTCTCGTGCTTTGATTTATGATGGGCAACATATATATATATATCTGCTGCAAGACCGTGTTCCCCTCTGTCTCACACACACATGCATATGTTGTATATAAGTAGTTCACATGATAAATGTAACATTTAAAAGTTAAGATATGCTTCTAGTTCTAATAATTTAAACATGCCTTTGAAGTTTGGGCAGAAGCTTCTGGCAGTGTTGTGTTTTCGTGTATTTTATGTTATTTGTTCACAGCGCTGGATGTCATATGGTGATTGTGAAACACACGGGACACTTCATGGTGAAATGTGTTAATCAGGTCAGCTGAATTAAAGCCACAGTGCATGTTCTGATCAAAATTGATATGATTAACATGAAAAATGTTACGCCAATGTGTCGGACTCGGTAGACAGCCAGTTAGGAAACAACTTGATATAACTATTTTTAATACTGTATCCTAATTGTGGATGATTAAGCTATATATCATATGCTGAAGTAAATTAAAAACAACAACAACAAGAACCGTACAGAACCGAAAACCGTGACCCTAAAACCGTGATACGAACCGAACCGTGGGTTTTGTGAACCGTGCCACCCCTAGTATCTACGCTGACAGTCGTTCAGAGCTCTCGAGCCATACGCCACTGGCCTTCCTTCTTGCAGAATCACAGCTCCTATTCCTTCTGAACTGGAATCTAACGACAATGTGACCGGTTTGCTCACAATCAAAGAATTTCAAAGTAGGACTTTGAGTAACCAAATATTTCAGTTTCTTAAAACTTTGCTGTTGAGCATCCTCCCAGTGCCATTCTGCCTCTTTTTCCAGCAATTTCCTCAAAGGTGCTCTTATGTCAGACATGTTGGGAATGGACTTTGCCAGATATTGCACGACTCCAAGAAATCTTTGCAGTTCTTGCTTGCTTTGTGGTGGTGGAATTTCAGTCCCTGCCCTTATCTTTTCTTCATCTGGCTTAACTCCTTGAGCACTCGGTATGTGTCCTATGTATTTGATCTCTGTCATTCGTATTTTGCACTTGCTCCTGTTGAGTTTTAAATGTTTTTTTCTTGCACATTCCAGCAGCTTTATTAGCCTTTCTTCATGCTCTTGAATGGAGTCTCCCCACACCAGCAAGTCATCGATGATATTTACCACACCTTCCATTCCTTCTATCATTTGTGCAATGGATCTCTGAAAGACTTCTGACGCTGAGGATATACCGAAAGGTAACCTAAGAAAACGGTATCGCCCAATTGGCGTGTTCATAGTGCAAAGCTTTGAACTTTCATGATCCAGCTTTATCTGCCAAAACCCTTGATTTGCGCCTAGCACAGAAAAGTACTGAGACCACATCTTCTACTGTCGGCATTGGATAATGCTCTCTTTTTATTGCCAGATTGAGATCTTTAGGATCCATACAAATGCGCATTTTCTTCGATGTAACTACAGTTGCCATGCTGTTGACCCATTCAGTTGGCTCAGTTTGCTTTGCAATGACCCCCATCTGCTCCATTCTTTGTAGTTCTTCAACCACTTTCTCTCGCAGAGCTACAGGTATCCTTCTTGGCGCATGCACTACTGGTCTGATATTTGGATCAATTTGTATGTGGTGTTCTCCTGGTAAACAGCACAAAATCAAAATCCTTGAGAATGTCACTGCTCTTTTCAATTTCATACAGTCTTTTAATCATGCCCATTTTTTGACATGCAGCTCGTCCTAGAATGGCAGGTGCATCATGCTTCATTATTTCAAACAGGATTTTGTATTTCTGTCCTTTGTACATCCAGTTCAGCGCTTTCTTGCCCACTGGCGCCATCTTGTGTCCAGAATATGTAACAAGTTTGCAGCTTGATCTCTGCAGTCTCCCTGTTATGTTTAGCAACTTGTACACTCTTTCTGACATGACATTACATTCAGCTCCAGTATCCAGTGTCACTTTTACATCATTCTTGATTATCTGGATTGTCTCGATCCATTGTTCCTCCTCCTTACTTGAGTTGATGGACGTTACATTTCTTTCTTTTTCCACTGCTACTGTACCAATAAACATGTTCTCATCTTGTTCAATCACGTGCATTCTTTTACTCTGACTCTGCAGGTCTTTGGTGTTTGGCCAAAGGCTGGGCATTTTCTGTACTCGTGCTTGTTGCCGGTAAGGTAGTGCAATAAATTATGGACAGAGCTATCCGAAAAAAAAGTGTAAAGTGCAGTGGAAAGTGGTTGCATATTACAGTTAGAAGTACGGTGCAAAATGCAAATGTAAACAGTTGGTACTATAAATACAGTCGGCAGTGCAAATGAGCATAATCCAGTTAAGATATGGCAGTGCAGAACGCATAAGTAAACAGTTGTTACTGTAATAAACAGTCGAAAGTGCAAATAACAAAGTGAAGGCAGATGTGAGGTAGGAGAGTTAGCAGTTTATGAGGGAAGTGGATCAACGGGGGTTTGAGTTCAGTAAAGAGACAGCTCTGGGGAAAAAACTGTTCTTTAGTCTGCTGGTCCTGGTCCGGAGGATCCTGAAACGCCTGCCGGAGGGCAGGAGAGAAAACAGTCTGTGGGCTGGGTGAGAGGAGTCCTTGAGGATGCTGCGAGCTCGATGCAGACAGCGTTTCCTCTGGATGTGCTCGATGGCAGGTAGTGGAGTCCCTGTGATGCGCTGGGCAGTTTTCACCACCCGCTGCAGTGCCTTGCGCTCCGCAACAGAGCAGCTCCCATACCATACTGCCACACAGTTGGTCAGGATGCTTTCTATTGCGCAGCGGTAGAAGTTCACCAGGATAGCCGAGGAGAGCTGATTCTTCCTCAGTGTCCTCAGGAAGAAGAGGCGCTGGTGAGCCTTCTTGACCAGGCTGGAGGTGTTGGTCGTCCACGACATGTCCGCCGAGATGTGGATCCCCAGGAACTTGAAACTGGAGACACGCTCAACAGCCATTCCATTGATGTGGATGGTGTCGTGTGTGCCTCTTGACTCCTTCCTGAAGTCCACGATGAGCTCCTTCGTTTTGGTGGTGTTGAGGAGCAGGTTATTATCAGCGCACCATGTGGCCAGGTGCTGGATCTCCTCCCTGTAGGCAGGAGTCCTTATACCTACACATACTTACTTTATAGTTACACTATAATTACCGAAAGTTATGCTGGAAATTCGCTTTACTTACACAGTACTTTCCGGGCCGTAATCTAAAGCGTTACCCATTATTCTCTCATAAATACAAGCATGTACATGTTTCTCTCATATTATGGTAGCCCAGTTTGTGCTGAATACAGTGTAATTACACTTTTGCCATTAATATGTTTATAAGCAACTGAAAAAAGCACGTCAATGTCAGAGCATGTCAAAACTTTTAAAGGGCACCAAAGCTGTGCCGTACTCTAGGGGTTAAACATTTAAGCAAAGATGGTTTAAGTAAATATTATTCGTGCTTCTTACTGAAACCACAGTCAGAGCTCAGATGTGAGAGCTAAGATCAAACCATCAGATAAACCAACAACCAGAAACCAGCAGTAGAAAAAAGAAGAAAGAGCAAATACGCAGACAGAACGAGAGAAGACATCAAGACTGAAAACGCTCTTATGCCACGAGCACAGCGCTTTAGTCTCCAGAATATCTCGAGGTAAGACATGGTTGCTGTTGTTGTTGTTTTTTCACTTCAAGTCATTAAATATGAACTGACACGTCATACAGACGAGAACGCATTCATATTTTCCGTCTGATGATTCTGAGTTGTAGAATATAATCAGATGTGTAACTTCTGGAAGTTGCTCAGCATGCCGATACTAATTTTCCACTCATTCATATTTTCAGCTTGATATCACAAAGAGATCAAAGACAGGCTGGAATATGGAAAATGATCTATTTCACTGGAATAGGGAAGATGTCCTGATCAGGGTCAGATTGTCGATCTTCCTCATCATCGGTGTGTGTGCAGGTCTACCAGCTCTTGTTTGGTCTGCCAGAGATCTAATTCATCACAGAAGGAACGGACGCCGTATTTCAGCCTTCATCATACTCCTCCTCCTCACTGACTGTATTGAGCTGTTCGTGAGTCCCTACATTCTGATTAAACTTCGCTTAAATGAGCTCAACTGGAATGGAGATTGGACAAGTTGGGTTTCTATAACTGTATGGTCCTCATCAAGACACTTTGGTCTCTTCCTGAACCACCTGGTGGTGCTAGAGGGAATTATCTCAGTGAAACATCCACTGTTCATTGCGCAGGTTTTCTCTTCAAAGTGTTTCATCAGTTTCTACATAATTTTGTTTCTCTGTATCATTATCACTTGTATTTTACATACATATTTGTTTGCTCTTTTAGTGTTCATAGTGCAGGAGCTCATGTGGATCTTATTTTGTTTTGCTTCGTGTTGTTCTGATCGTCACACATCCAGAAAACCAGATCCTCATATTTGGGTTGTTTTCATATTCACTACACTGGTGCTTGATCTACCCTTGATTTTACGCAGTTTCTTCTTACTCTTTCCTCGATCTGTTCATCTGCCTCTTCATGTTTGGTTCATTCCTTCCTACTTAAAGTGTATGAGATTGATTTCAGACCCTCTCCTGTGTGTGCTGGTCTGCAGGCAGAATCTCAGCATTCAGACGTCACAAAACCCGACAGGACTAGTTTAGTCTGAGGAGGTCTGGGAAGATGGACTGGTTGTGAAGACATAATATTGTGACTATACTAAAGACATGAAGACAGTATCTTTTACATGCTTGTTGTGCACCAGTACTGGCCAGTATGGCCAACACTGATACTCATGCCTCTATATATTGTTTTTTTATTTTTACATTTCTGGGGATGAAATGTGTAATTATAGCCATTCAGCATTACAGTAAAAATGAAATATTTGTTTACTTTCATAGGCCTAAAATGTACAGATTTTTATGTTTATCTTTTTTAGAACATTCAACATATTATAGCAACTTTTAATTAACTTTAAGTTAACTTGCCTTTTAATTTAATTTGTTTCTGATGTCGCTGTCTCTTCATTTTGTCTGCACTTTAAAGTCAATACATTTACATTCGTTTTCATAATAAAGAGCCTAAATAACTCTAAATACAAAGTCAGTCTCTCATATTCATACTTGTTTCTGCACTTAAGTCTGTGTGTATTAATTACTGAGATGAGCTTGTTAATGACTGATATAGATTACAATGCCCTGTAAGTGGCCCATATGTGCATCATCACCCCTCCTCTCTCTCTCTCTCTCTCTCTCTCTCTCTCTCTCTCTCTCTCTCTCTCTCTCTCTCTCTCTCTCTCTCTCTCTATATATATATATATATATATATATATATTTGATTGAAATTTAACATCGCTAGCATTTTATCTAAATCACCATCACACGTTAGCATTTCGCTAGCCTGTTAGCTTGTCATCTGTTCCCCCGGGTCTCCTGTTTTCTGAGTTCATTAAACAACTGTGGTGAGTTGGATTAATCAACAAACACGGTAAGTCATGTCTTCTCCTGTCATTGTCACTTGCACCACACGCTGCATGTTTAGTATAGGCTTCTCCGCTGGCGAACAGGGCTTCACATGTGATAAATGTAAGGAGATAGTTAGGCTGACGGAGAAGATTTCAGAACTAGAAACACGCATCCATACTTTATCTGAGAGTAGTGAGGATATAACAGCTTTAGACACTGATTTGGATGCGAATAGCTTAGTAAACTCTGTACATTCTTTGGTTCCGGCTTTAGAGCCCCCGCAGCAGGTCAAGTCAAGTCAACCTTATTTATATATATATATATATATATATATATATATATATATATATATATATATATATATATATATATATATATATATATATATATTTATATATATATATATATATATATATATATATATATACAGGTCCTTCTCAATAAATTAGCATATTGTGATAAAGTTCATTATTTTCCATAATGTAATGATAAAAATTAAACTTTCATATATTTTAGATTCATTGCACACCAACTGAAATATTTCAGGTCTTTTATTGTTTTAATACTGATGATTTTGGGATACAGCTCATGAAAACCCAAAATTCCTATATCAATAAATTAGCATATCATGAAAAGGTTCTCTAAACAAGCTATTAACCTAATCTGAATCAAAATTACACCTGCAAAAGATTCCTGAGGCTTTTAAAAACTCCCAGCCTGGTTCATTACTCAAAACCGCAATCATGGGTAAGACTGCCGACCTGACTGCTGTCCAGAAGGCCATCATTGACACCCTCAAGCAAGAGGGTAAGACACAGAAAGAAATTTCTGAACGAATAGGCTGTTCCCAGAGTGCTGTATCAAGGCACCTCAGTGGGAAGTCTGTGGGAAGGAAAAAGTGTGGCAAAAAACGCTGCACAACAAGAAGAGGTGACCGGACCCTGAGGAAAATTGTGGAGAAGGACCGATTCCAGACCTTGGGGGACCTGCGGAAGCAGTGGACTGAGTCTGGAGTAGAAACATCCAGAGCCACCGTGCACAGGCGTGTGAAGGAAATGAGCTACAGGTGCCGCATTCCCCAGGTCAAGCCACTTTTGACCCAGAAACAGCGGCAGAAGCGCCTGACCTGGGCTACAGAGAAGCAGCAGTGGACTGTTGCTCAGCGGTCCAAAGTACTTTTTTCGGATGAAAGCAAATTTTGCATGTCATTCGGAAATCAAGGTGTCAGAGTCTGGAGGAAGACTGGGGAGAAGGAAATGCCAAAATGCCTGAAGTCCAGTGTCAAGTACCCACAGTCAGTGATGGTCTGGGGTGCCATGTCAGCTGCTGGTGTTGGTCCACTGTGTTTTATCAAGGGTAGGGTCAATGCAGCTAGCTATCAGGAGATTTTGGAGCACTTCATGCTTCCATCTGCTGAAAAGCTTTATGGAGATGATTTCATTTTTCAGCACGACCTGGCACCTGCTCACAGTGCCAAAACCACTGGTAAATGGTTTACTGACCATGGTATTACTGCGCTCAATTGGCCTGCCAACTCTCCTGACCTGAACCCCATAGAGAATCTGTGGGATATTGTGAAGAGAAAGTTGAGAGACGCAAGACCCAACACTCTGGATGAGCTTAAGGCCGCTATCGAAGCATCCTGGGCCTCCATAACACCTCAGCAGTGCCACAGGCTGATCGCCTCCATGCCACGCCGCATTGAAGCAGTCATTTCTGCAAAAGGATTCCCCACCAAGTATTGAGTGCATAACTGAACATAATTATTTGAAGGTTGACTTTTTTTGTATTAAAAACACTTTTCTTTTATTGGTCGGATAAAATATGCTAATTTATTGAGGAATTTTGGGTTTTCATGAGCTGTATGCCAAAATCATGAGTATTAAAACAATAAAAGACCTGAAATATTTCAGTTGGTGTGCAATGAATCTAAATTACATGAAAGTTTAATTTTTATCATTACATTATGGAAAATAATGAACTTTATCACAATATGCTAATTTATTGAGAAGGACCTGTATATATATATATATATATATATATTCATTTCAATTATCATAGTGTGACAGTGTGGGCTTTAGATCAGTAATTAGATCAGTAATTTAGTTTATATGGTTAATTTAGTTTAATAATTAGATTTATTTGGATATTTAGTTGAAAAATCTTGAAAAATTTAGTGTCCCCAACTGAGCACGCCAAGCCAGAGGCAACAGTGGCAAGAAAACCAAAACCCCATCAGGTGACCTAATGGAGAAAAATAAACCTTGCAACAGGGTAACTGGGTGATGGTGAGACGGCATAGTCTTGGATCTAAAAAACGCTTTTCCGTTCTGGTTAGAACATCAAACAGGTTCTCCCCTCTCAGGGAAGCACCCACTGAGTGTCCTGTTGAAAGTGCCCTAGTCAATCTATTACATGGAACGTGAAAATAGAGACACCAGCCACCATAGTCACATGTTTACAGGGAGCCAGAGCGCCTGACATCAAAGCAAATCTAAAAGTGCTGGCTAAAGCTAATCGTAAATTCTCTAAGATTATTATTCACATCGGCACTAATGATGTTCGACTTCGCCAGTCGGTGATCACCAAAATACGATGTACGATGTATGATGTCAAATGCAGTTTTTTGTTCTGGTCCCCTCCCTGTTCGCTGAAGTGTTGAGATAGTTAGCAGACTATAATCACTCAATGGCTGGTTGTCTAAGTGGTGTCCGCAAAATAACATAGGGTTCATAGACAATTGGAAAAGCTTTTGGGGCAGACCTGACCTGTTGAATAAGGATGGCATCCATCCCTCCTGGGGTGGTTCTGCTCTTCTCTCTGGTAATTTGGCACATGTTGTGAATTGTGAATGTTGACAACCCCAGTGCTTACATCACTTGTCATAACAGCCCAGTCAGAGCCGCCAGTCGCCAGCACAGTCCAGCCAGATATGGCTCCAGCCCCTGACCAGTGTCCAGATTTGGCCCCAGCCACTGACATGTGTCCAGAGATGGCTCCAGCCACTGACCAGCGTCCAGAGATGGCTCCAGCTACTGACCAGCGTTCAGAGATGGCTCCAGCCCCTGACCAGACTCCAGAGATGGCTCCAGCCACTGACCAGAGTCCAGAGATGGCTCCAGCCACAGACCAGCGTCCAGAGATGGCCCCAGCCACTGACCAGCGTCCAGAGATGGCTCCAGCCCCTGACCAGCGTCCAGAGATGGCTCCAGCCACTGACCAGGGTCCAGAGATGGCTCCAGCCACTGACCAGAGTCCAGAGATGGCTCCAGCCACTGACCAGCGTCCAGAGATGGCCCCAGCCACTGAACAGCATTCAGAGATGGCTCCAGCCCCTGACCAGACTCCAGAGATGGCTCCAGCCACTGACCAGCGTCCAGAGATGGCCCCAGCCACTGACAAGCGTCCAGAGATGGCTCCAGCTCCTGACCAGCGTCCAGAGATGGCTCCAACCACTGACCAGCGTCCAGAGATGGCTCCAGCCACTGACCAGCGTCCAGAGATGGCTCCAGCCACTGACCAGCGTCCAGAGATGGCTCCAGCCCCTGACCCGAGCCCATAGGGGACTCCGACCGGGCCACCTGCTCAGCCCGATCCGCCGTGGTGTTCTCCAAGACCGTCTGCGCTGCTGTGGTGGTTGTCTGCTCCGCCGTGGGGGTCTTCAATTGTCTGGAAGCCATTCCTTAGGAGAGGGGCTATGTCACAGACTCATTAGCACTCACTATTTACACCTGTCTCATAACCTCATTACCTCTGCCTTATACCATGTTCACTCTGTCATTCACGGCGAAGTCTTGTTTGTTGTATATACTGCATTTCTGAGCATTCTCCCTGGTTTCATTTCTCTTGGTCTAGGGTTACTTGCCTGTTCCGTGGATTACCCTTTTGCCTGTCTCTCCTGTTTCGTTTGCCTGATTGGACTGATTACCTGTTATGACCTCTTGCCTGTTTATTGACGACAATTGTGGATTATTCTAAAATAAAGCTGCGTTTGGATCCTCTACCTTCTGTCTCAGAGCAGTTCCGTTACAGTTTGTGACACAGGAAATAAATTAATAAAAAGATTTTTAAAAATGTATATTATAAGAGTTATTTCTTATATTGATTTCGAAGTAGATTGGTCTCTGAAATCAGATCCACAATTCGTCGGTCAGTCCCGACATATGTCGAACGTGACCGACTTAAAGGGAACTGAGTTCCCTTTCGAGGGAACTCGCACTGCATCGGAACGACGCTTTGGGGATGCTCCCTTAGCATCAGCGAATCTGAAACCAGAATGCCAACTAGGCCAATCCGATTGGCGTGCGTGATGACGTCATCGTGACGGCATACCCGGAAGTATAAAAGGGGGGCCGGAACGTAATGGCGGTAGTTATTGCTCTTCAGCATAGCGCTATCTGTCAAACTGTCTGTCTATTTACTGTTGTTTTGTCAGTGAAAGTGTGTGATTGAAAAGAGAAAAAAGAATATGAGTGAGAGTGTGAGACACTTCAAGCAGTGTGTGCATCCGTGTCCCTATTGCATTTCGGGCTCAGATACACACCTGCTTTGTGTGCAGTGTCGGGGTGTTGAACATGCTCGGGCAGCTCTCGAGGGAGCTGCCTGTCAACATTGTGAGCTGTTCACACTCAGACTGCGCCGCTCTCGGCTGGCCGTGTTCGATGAGGCCGGCCAGCTTTGTGAGCCCCAGGGTTCTGGACCCGCGATCGCTGAGGCGTCTCGGTGTCACAGACCATGGGGTTTACATAAGGACTTGTCAGCGGGATCTGGGACTGCTGCGGCACTTTCCCAATCCTTGTCTGACAGTTCTAAAGATCTTCCTCCCCGTGTGGAAGCCCGCGCTGCGGCTTCTTCCCCCGGGGTTGAGGATCTGATGCTTATTCTCTCCGGTTCCGAGGAGCCGGATGAGTGTTGCATCAGGGCAGGTGGAGAAGCAGGAAGTGTTTCATCGCTTCATCCACTCGCCCAAGAGGAGTTAATTGAGGTTTTGACTCGTGCGGTGGCCAAATTGAAGATCAATTGGCCAAATTGAAGATCAATTGGCCACAGGAAGTGCCGGAGATTCAGCCACCTAGTAGGCTGGACGACCGGTTTCTTTCTCGCTGGGTCCAAACACCTCGCCGGGGTTTACCTTTTTTCCCGGACCTACACACCGAGGTGTGTAGGTCGTGGAGGACCTTATTCCTCGCGCATTCCTCCAGTATTGGATTATTCCAATGTTCTGGGGGCGCGCGAGGCGGGCTATGGGACGATGCCTCGGGTGGAAGAGGCTCTCACGAGTTATCTTTTCCCCGATTCTGTGTCGTCCCTTAGAACCCCGGAGCTGCCCACCAAACCCCTTCGGGACAACTCATCGTTGGTGGGCGAAGCTTATATGGCGGCTGGGCGGGCTGGTAGTTCCCTGCACACATTATCTGTCTTGCAGGCCTACCAGGCTGACCTCCTGAAAGAGCTCAATGAGGGCGACGGTCCCTCTTCGGAGGACGTGCTAAAGAAAAAGCCTCCCTCGCCACTCAGAGCCTGGCAAGGTGGCCCCTAAGGGGCAGCCTCAGCCGTCTGCCAGCTCCTCGCACCGGCAGGTGCAGAAAGAGAGCGTCGCCTCTAGAGCCCCTCCTCCAGGAGCCTGGCAACAGAGGCGGCGTTCTCACCAGCAGTCCCAGCAGCGGTCTTTCGCTCCTGGAGGCGGTCTGAGGAACGTACTCTAGGGCGGAAGGCTGCTGGGAAGAAGTCCTAGCTTCGGCTGGACTTCCAAGAGCGGTCCCCCCCGCGGGGGAGCAACCGAGGTTGCTTCCTCTGCGGCGCTCCGGGGAAATCGAGGTAATCCCGCCGTCTATGACGCTTCGGGCCCCATCGATTTCCCGCGAACGCATGCTGCTCCAGCCGCCTCCGGAGGGACTTGCGGCTGGGCAGCTAACGCGTCCGCACATAGAGAATCGTTCCCAACTACTTCCTGCCGGTCATCCGCTTCAGGGGGTTGGGAACGAGGCTCGTGTAACACCCGAAGCCAGCCTCGAGAGGCTGGTTCCCTTAGTAGAGTATCTCGGCGCATGGAAATGCCTTCCGAATATTTCTACATGAGTCCTGCGTACTGCAGACAAAGAGCGGGGTCGGGTAAGGGAACTGGTAAAATCCTTGCTGGCAAAGGAAGCCTTAGGGTGCGTTCCTCCGCCAGAGAGGGAGTCCGGGTTCTGCAGCCGGTACTTTATAGTTCTCGACAGGGATGGAGAGTTGCGTCCGGTAGACCTGAGGTATTTGAATCGGTCTCTGAGGAGGCTCGGTTTCAAAATGCTCATGGTCTCCATCATCGTGAGTTAGATCCAGTTCGAGGACTGGTTCGTCACGATAGATCTGAGGGACGCATACTTCCATATCTTCATCCTTCCATGTCACAGGAAGCTCTTGAGGTTCGCTTTCGGGGGCGAGGCGTACCAATATCGAATGCTTCCCTTCGGTCTAGCTCTTCACCCACGCACATTCACAAGGTGCATGGATGCAGCTCTGGCTCTATTAAGACTCCAGGGCATCCGTGTGCTGAATTTTCTCGACGACTGGCTCATATTGGCCCAGTCGTACGGGATGGCAGTTCGGCATTGAGGTGTCGCTCTGGCCCGTATAAAGTGCTTGGGGCTGAGACTCAACACAGCAGGTGTGTTGACGCCGTCCCGGAGGACTACGGTTCTAGGGATCGTAGGGGACTCGACGACGATGCGGGCACAATTGTCTCCCGCGCGAGTCGAGACCATACTGGCGATGGTCTCAGGAATTAGGCTAGGCCACAGCATCACTGTAGAGCACTTTCAGGAAGTGCTGGGGCTCAGGGCAGCAGCGTCCAACGGGATACCCTTTGGCCTGCTGTACATGAGACCTCTACAGTGGTGGCTGGAATCCAAGGGGTTTCCCCCAGAGGGAAGCTTTTCCGTATGATCAGGGTAACGCGCAGATGCCTTCGTTCCCTAGTCACATGGAAGAAACCTTGGTTTCTGTCCCAGGGGTCAGTGTTGGGAGCGTCCTGTTGCCGGGAAACCGTTTCAACAGACGTCTCCTTCATTGCCTGGGGCGCCGAAGGCGCTTGGGTTTCCCTAGTCCTAGTTGTGCCCGGTCTCCGGCTTCACACTAGGGCAGGCACGACCCTCGGTAGGTCCCAAGGGTCAGTGTTGGAGCGTCCTGTTGCCGGGAAACCGTTTCAACAGACGTCTCCTTCATTGCCTGGGGCGCCGAAGGCGCTTGGGTTTCCCTAGTCCTAGTTGTGCCCGGTCTCCGGCTTCACACTAGGGCAGGCACTACCCTCGGTAAAGGTCCCAAGGGTCAGTGTTGGGAGCGTCTTGTTGCGGGGAATCCGCTTCAACAGACGCCTTCCTCACTGGCTGGGGCGCGGTACGGCCGCTTTGGGGGGAAGTCCTAGCTTTGGCTGGACTTCCGAGAGCGGTTCCCCCCGTAGAGGGGCAACCGAGGTTGCTTCCTCTACGGCGCTCCGGGGAAATCGAGGTAATCCCGCCGTCTATGACGCTTCGGGCCCCATCGATTTCCCGCGAACGCATGCTGCTCCAGCCGCCTCCGGAGGGACTTGCGGCTGGGCGGCTAACGCGTCCGCACATAGAGAATCGTTCCCAACCACTCCAGCCGGTCATCCGCTTCAGGGGGTTGGGGAGGAGGCTCGTGTAACACCTGAGGCCAGCCTTGAGAGGCTGGTTCCCTCAGTAGATTATCTCGGCGCATGGAATGCCTTCCGAATATTTCTACATGGGTCCTGCGTACTGTAGAAGAGCAGACATCCTGTCGAGGCAGGGGCTGAGGCCCGGGGAGTGGCGACTCCACCCAGAGGTGGTGGAGGCCATATGCAAGAGGTTCGGCCCAGTGGAAGTGGATCTGTTTGCGTCTCGAGAGACGTCCCACTGTCCTCTGTGGTTTTCCCTCACGCATCCAGCCCCGCTGGGGCTGGATGCCATGGTTCAGACGTGGCCGAGGCTGCGTCTGTACGCATTTCCCCCGATTGCTCTGCTCCCGGGAGTCCTGGAGAGGGTCCGGCAACAGGGGGTCAGTCTACTTCTGGTAGCACCCCGTTGGCCGGCTCGAGTTTGGTTCTCGGATATCACAGCTCTGCTAGCAGGTCAGCCGTGGGAGATTCCTCTGAGGAGGGATCTCCTATCTCAGGCGGCGGGTACGATATTTTACCCCCGCCCGGAGATTTGGAACCTATGGGTCTGGCCCCTGAGGGGGCCAGGTACATAGAGGCTGGCCTATCGGCGGAGGTGATAGAGACCTTACTCAGTTCCAGGGCTCCGTCTACGAGGAGACTGTACAGCCTCAAGTGGAATGTATTTTCCACTTGGTGCAGGGAGCGTGAGGTGGACCCAGTTAACTGCCCGGTGGCTTCAGTGCTGGAGTTCCTCCAAGATCGCTTCTCTGCAGGGCTTACCCCGTCCACACTCAAGGTGTACATGGCTGCCATTACGGCTTTCCACGCTCCTATGGGTGATGGGCCTCTGGGTAGGCACCATCTGGTTGTACAATTCCTCCGTGGGGCTCGGAGGATGAGGCCTGCGGCTCATTCCAGAGTTCCAACCTGGGACCTGGCAGTGGTTCTCGAAGGTTTGGCTGAGGCCCCCTTCGAGCCATTGGAGTCGGCTGAACCGAAGAACCTGACCCTTAAGGTGGCTTTTCTCCTCGCCATGACCACTCTTAGGAGAGTGGGAGATCTCCAGGCCTTGGCGGTAACGCCAACCTGCCTGGAGTTTGCCCCGGGAGGAGTAAAAGCCATCCTACACCCTAGGCCGGGCTACGTGCCTAAGGTGCCATCAAGGGTGGTCAGGTCTTTGGTTCTGCAGGCATTTCATCCTCCGCCTCATGTGACGGCGGAAGAGGGGAGACTTCACCTACTCTGCCCGGTTAGGGCGCTCAGAGTTTATTTGGCGAAGTCTGCACAGTGGAGGAGATCACAACAACTGTTGGTGTGTTTTGGTTCACCTAGGAAGGGATTGCCTGCGTCTACCCAGACAATCAGTAACTGGATTGTCCAGGCAATTACCATGGCCTATCAGGTGCGCAGTCTGCCTTCACCTGTGGCTGTGAGGGCTCATTCCACCAGAGGCATGGCCTCTTCGGTGGCCCTTCTTTCTGGGGTCCCCTTGCAGGATATCTGCGAGGCGGCCGGGTGGGCTACCCCACACACTTTCATCAGGTTCTATAGCCTGGATCTCCCTACGACGCCTGGTGCGAGGGTGCTCCAGTCCTAGCTGTGCCCGGTCTCCGGCTTCACACTAGGGCAGGTGCTACCCTTCGGTGTGGCCTAGTGGGTACTCGTTCCCCAAAGCGTCGTTCCGATGCAGTGCGAGTTCCCTCGAAAGGGAACTGCTCGGGTTATGTATATAACCCTTGTTCCCTGAGAAGGGGAATGAGCACTGCATCCCGACGCCACACCTCGGCGCGCCTGGAGCGCATGCTTCAGAGCAATTACTACCGCCATTACGTTCCGGCCCCCCTTTTATACTTCCGGGTATGCCGTCACGATGACGTCATCACGCACGCCAATCGGATTGGCCTAGTTGGCATTCTGGTTTCAGATTCGCTGATGCTAAGGGAGCATCCCCAAAGCGTCGTTCCGATGCAGTGCTCGTTCCCCTTCTCAGGGAACAAGGGTTATATACATAACCCGAGCAGTTTTTTTTAATCTAATATTTTAAGTGCTTGTTTGTATAATAATTCCAATGGTTTTAAAACTATGGAATGTGTATTAGACCAGCTTGTCAAACGATATGGGTTATGATAAAGATTCATAGAGTGAAAATATACATGTGGAGCCTCATTTGATAAAGAATTTCGAATAAACCTAAAATTAAATTTGACCTTTTTGCAAACCTTTATTATGTGGGTTTTAAAACCAAGACAGGAGTCCAGATGTACGCCTAGGTATTTATATTCTGAAAAAACTTCTAATCTCTCTCCCAAAATAAAAAATTACATCGGCACTATGTCCTTTAGAAAAGAACATTCAGACTGTTTTCAACACATTTAATTTCAGGTAACTCTGACTGAACTAGGATGGAACTTTTGCTGTCAACTTTTTTGCAGCCTCTTATGCATTTTTACCATGTGTGAGAATGACTGTATCATCAGCATACATTAGGATGTGACATTGACACACCATGGGTAATTAATACACATGCTAAAGAGAATTGGGCCCAGTATAGACCCTTGTGGAACACCAGTTGATAAACACAAACTAAATTTTAAAAATACATTTTTTTTACTAATTGTGACTGCTAAGAAAGGTAAGATTTGATTAAATTGACAAAATCTATCAAAAAATTCAAATCGAGTAATTTATGCAAAAGGTTATTATGATTTAGAGTATCAAATACTTTATGTAAATCAAGAAATACAGCCCCTACCAGTCCACCTTTTTACATTAATGCCTTTATCTTTTCTATAAAGTAACATGTAGCAGTATTGATAGTCCAGAAGAAAAATGACAGAAACAGACAAGATGTCCGCCAGTCCTGAGCTCTCTGCCAAGATGGCCGTCATGCCAGAGCCCTCATCCAAGATGTTCGCCATGCCCAAGTCAGAGTCTTTGGAGTGTGCAGTGCTGACCATTGTGGCCACGGCAATGTGGTGTGTGTGGGCAGCACATACATTGTCTCCAGTCCAGAGTCCAGAGGGGACTCCGTTTCCAGGGACACTGGGGATTCAAGACCACATGCACTATTGTGGTGGTCATCTACTCCGCCGTGGGGGTCTTCAAGACCGTCTGCACTGCTGTGGTGGTCGTCTGCTCCGCCATTGGATTCTTCAAGACCATCTCCAATGCTGTGGTGGTCATCTGCTCAACCGTGGGGGTCTTCAAGCCCATCTTCGCTGCTGTGGTAGTTGTCTGCCCCGCCATGGTGGTCAGCCCTTCTACCCTGGTGGTCTGCCCGGTCTGCGCCACCCTCGTCATCTGCCCAGCCTGCTTCGCCCTGGCCGTTCATAAAGAAGTTCATAAAGTTATTACTGCTGTGCTGTTTGCAAACGTCAGAATGTGAAGCTTTATTTACTGTTAATTTTGTATGCAATCATGCTCTCCTTCCACAAAATGCGAAAAACCTCCAGTTTAGTTTTCTTCCAGCTGCGCTCCATTTTTCTGGCTGCTAATTTAAGGGCCAGAGCGACTGGTTGTACGACGGTGTTAGACAATTTTCTTTACATACTACCTCAAGTCATGGTTGTCGGAACCATTGTATGTGGGTGGGACAAGACCCACCCACTTTTTATGACCAATAATATAGGACCCACTCACATTTATTGTCTCTAATTCAGCACGTCTGTTTACGTACCTCTAACCGATAAACACTTATTATTAAATATGTTAGACGCTTTATTTTCACTTTTCTAATATTTTCTTGAAAATGTGATGGAAAAAGGGAGTAGAGCGAGTTCAACAAAAGGGCGGATTCGAACCTCGGGTTGATTTGCGTCAAAACTTTCTGAACATGTGCTTTACCTCTACACTATTGCCGCTCTAAATGATTCAGTGATTTCCGAAACCAGACGTTTAGTAAACAAGGCGGTATATTTGTACTTAATGTAAATGGCATCTACTCCAGTAACATTTTTCTGAGAGAGGACCGACCCACATTTTTTTGCTTCTGACAGCCATGCCTCAAGTCCATGCTCAGGTTTATTCAATCTGTGAAACTTTAAGTGCATTGATTAGAGAAAATATTTATAAATAAGAGAGCTCATGCATTTTTGTGTGTAATAATTGTTGTTTTGATTTATTGCCACATTTAATTCTCAGTAAAGCTATGAGTGTGAAACATTGCGTGTTGATTGACAAACATATTCCCTTACAGGAGTCCTACAAGAGCGCGTCTGCAAACAGCGTCAGGAGCTCACATCTGTGAAAACGTCTAAACTAATTGTAAAAGAGGCACTACTACATTCTCGTCTAAAAAACTCCTAAAACTACATTTCGTGACACAACAATATTTAAAAAAAAATATGGTTGATGATGACAGCTGCTGCAAGCGGAGTGATACAAATGGTGAAACAGTTCCAGTGCTGGTACTGGGGGAATATCGCATGGCTGAAAAGGGCTCTCAGCCAATCAGATTCCAGAACCAGAAATAACTGTTGTATAAAGAAGAATAAATACCTCTGAACTATGACCATTGCTGTAAATCTCAGTTAATTTTCCATGAAACCACAAAGCATTTGTGCAAAGTGACAAGTTTATCTTGTAGTATAAAAAACTTAATGTAGACGTTAATGTCTTTTAATAGTCAAGTTTATTCATATAGCGCTTTTAACAATGTAGATTGTTTCAAAGCAGCTTTACAGTGTTGAACAGGAAAATAATGCAACATAATTTTATTCAGCTGTATAGCCATTTGATGTCATTAGTTCATTTCAATTTCCATACGGTGACAGTGTGGGCTTTAGATCAATAATTAGATCAGTAATTTAGTTTATATGGTTAATTTAGTTTATTAATTAGATTTATTTCGATGTTTAGTTGAAAAATATAGTGTCCCCAACTGAGCACGCCAAGCCAGAGGCAACAGTGGCAAGAACCAAAACCCCATCAGGAGCAGAATGGAGGAAAATAAACCTTGGGAGAAACCAGGCTCAGTCAGGGGGGCCAGTTCTCCTCTGGCCAATTAACAAACAGTGTATTATTATTATTATTATTATTATTCTGGCCATACAGGTCAGAGGTCATAATAGATCGGAATTGTCAGGATCCTGCCCTGACAGTCTTGTCTGTTTTGTCCTTGTTTAATGTTTCTTTGTTTGTCTTGTGCTTGAGCACATGGCTGTGTCTTTGTTTGTGTGTTCCTCTTGTCCTGCTTCCTTGTTTCCCTTTACCACGCCCCCTTGTTTAGTCATTGTCTAGTCCTTGTTTCACTAATTGTGCTCACCTGATCCTCATGTGCTCTGGTCCCTTTATATTGTGCTACTTTCCCTCATGTCCTTGCTGGTTCGTTGCGTTTGTGTGCATTCGTTGTCTGGCTTATCTTGTCCTTGTGATTGCTGTTACTCTTGCCAAAGTTATAGTTATTAGCTTTGTTTTCCCCTAGCCTTACTTTTTGGTTTTCTCTCTAGTTTAGTGATCTTATTTTTCTCTCTCTAGTTTCCTGCATAGTTGCTGTTTGGTTTTTTACTTTTCTTTGATTCTAGTTCCAGTCTTTCATTTCTAGTATTTATCTAGCTCCTCTTGTTTGTTATAGTTTATTATATCTCTTGTTTTCCTTTTTAGATTTCTGATACTTAGTTGCAGTTTCCCTATTCTTAGGTTTCATTTTTCGCTCTTGTTTATCTTTTGTTGTCTTGTCGTGTGTGTGTGTGTCTTGTGTTGGTTCCTGCCCTGTGTCCTGTGTCTCCCTTGGCCACTGTCGCTTTTTCCCGGGCAGTCAAGACTGGAGCTGATTCTGGGAGAGGACATCAAGTCTCAGGTTCCTGGCGTTCCTGTCCGGGTTTTCCCACCATCGCCCTGCCTGGTGTTGCTTCCAAAGCCATCCGCAAGCTCATGGTCTCCCTGGACTGGTCTCAGTGGTCGTCCTCCCTGCCTGTCATCTTGGTGTCTGTCCCCTGCCCTGCTGTTTGAACTCACACCTTGTCACTTCCTTGTTGTGCCCTGTCTAGAGTCGTGTTACTAAAGTCTTCATCGTTCACCCTGCATCTGGGTCCTAAGTTTCAGAATCCCTGACAGAACGAACCAGCCAAGTTTGGACCCAGCAGGATGAGCTTCCGTATCGTTCCCCCAGCAACTGCTCAGGAGAGGGTGGCGCTCCAGCGGGGAGTGGCATCTCTTCGCCAACAGGGCCGGGAGGTGCGGTCCTTTGCCCAGTTCTTCTGGACTATGGCTAAGGGCCTTGAGTACGATGATGCAGCCCTCAAGGATGTTTTTAACATCTGTCTGGATGACCCTCTACCACAGTGGGAAATGGAACAACTTCGGGTCCTGGACTTCTGGAACTTCTCCAATTACCTGCATCATCGCGGGGATTGGCAGATCCTGACACCATCAGAGCCTGTCTGTAGTGATGACCTCACTCTTCCTCCTTCATCGAGTCAAGCCATTGAACCTCTGTTTAATCCTACTGAGAAACGAAGGTTGAGAAGGAGAAGGGCGGCTCGGACGGCTGCATCAGTCTCTGTTTCCACCAAGACAGTTCCAGCCGTTCCTGCCAGTCCAGAGCCAGTCGAGTCAGCTCCTGCCAGTCCAGAGCCAGTCGAGTCAGCTCCTGCCAGTCCAGAGCCAGTCGAGTCAGCTCCTGCCAGTCCAGAGCCAGTCGAGTCAAGATTGTCATGCCCTCAGAAGCGGAGGAAAAGGAAGGCCAATGTTGGCAAGTCCGATGCCCTTCTAGAGGCCCCTAACCTGTTGGTCCAGGAGGGCCTGAATCAAGAGGCTCCAGCCCCTGTGCCAAGTCCAGTGTCGGCTCCAGCTCCAGCCCCTGTGCCAAGTCCAGTGTCGGCTCCAGCTCCAGCCCCTGTGCCAAGTCCAGTGTCGGCTCCAGCTATTCCTGAGCCCAGTCCAGTGTCGGCTCCAGCCATTCCTGAGCCCAGTCCAGTGTCGGCTCCAGCTCCAGCCCCTGTGCCAAGTCCAGTGTCGGCTCCAGCCATTCCTGAGCCCAGTCCAGTGTCGGCTCCAGCCATTCCTGAGCCCAGTCCAGTGTCGGCTCCAGCTCCAGCCCCTGTGCCAAGTCCAGTGTCGGCTCCAGCCATTCCTGAGCCCAGTCCAGTGTCGGCTCCAGCCATTCCTGAGCCCAGTCCAGTGTCGGCTCCAGCCATTCCTGAGCCCAGTCCAGTGTCGGCTCCAGCCATTCCTGAGCCCAGTCCAGTGTCGGCTCCAGCCATTCCTGAGCCCAGTCCAGTGTCGGCTCCAGCCATTCCTGAGCCCACTGAGCACGCCAAGCGCCCTACTGCAGTCATCCCAGAGCCGGTCGAGTGCGCTCCTGCAGTCATCCCAGAGCACAGTCCAGTGCGGGCTCCAGCCCACGAGCACGCCAGTGCTGCCCAGGAGGGCGCTCACGAGCCGGTCCCCGAGCACGCCAGTGCTGCCCTGGAGGGCGCACACGAGCCGGTCCCCGAGCACGCCAGTGCTGCCCTGGAGGGCGCACACGAGCAGGTCCCCGAGCACGCCAGTGCTGGCCAGGAGGGCGCTCACGAGCCTGTCCCCGTGCACGCCAGTGCTGCCCAGGAGGGCGCTCACGAGCCTGTCCCCGAGCACGCCAGTGCTGCCCTGGAGGGCGCACACGAGCAGGTCCCCGAGCACGCCAGTGCTGGCCAGGAGGGCGCTCACGAGCCTGTCCCCGAGCACGCCAGTGCTGCCCAGGAGGGCGCTCACGAGCCTGTCCCCGAGCACGCCAGTGCTGCCCAGGAGGGCGCACACGAGGCAGTCCCCGAACTCGCCAGTGCAGCCCAGGAGGGCGCTCCAGAGTCAAATCCCGTGTCTGTCCCTGAAGTCTTGAGGAATGTTAAGTTGTTTCCTGAGTCTGTTCCCCAAGGATCCACCTGCCTTGCCAATGCAGTCATGGCCCCTGAGTTCTTCCCTAAATCTTTCCCCAATCAAGAACTTTTCCCTAAGACTGTTTCTGACACCAAGGTCATCTTCAAACCCCACTCATTTGAGCAAACCCATGTTCCCAGGAGGACCCGTAGTTTTGTCCCTACCCCTCCCATCCCACCCTCCCTTTTACCTGGTCCTTATGGGTTCCCGAAGTCAGCACCTCCCTGGTCAGTCCCTAACTACTCTCCTGGATTATTTTCCTCCCCAGTTCTGCCCCCCGGGTTTCCTGTCTGCCCTGGTACTCCCAGTTTTGTTCCCCACCCACCCTCCCAATTGATGCCACCTCTCTTTCCTTTGCCCAGTGTGGACGCCAGGAGGCGTCCGTTGGGGGGAGGGTACTGTCAGGATCCTGCCCTGACAGTCTTGTCTGTTTTGTCCTTGTTTAATGTTTCTTTGTTTGTCTTGTGCTTGAGCACATGGCTGTGTCTTTGTTTGTGTGTTCCTCTTGTCCTGCTTCCTTGTTTCCCTTTACCACGCCCCCTTGTTTAGTCATTGTCTAGTCCTTGTTTCACTAATTGTGCTCACCTGATCCTCATGTGCTCTGGTCCCTTTATATTGTGCTACTTTCCCTCATGTCCTTGCTGGTTCGTTGCGTTTGTGTGCATTCGTTGTCTGGCTTATCTTGTCCTTGTGATTGCTGTTACTCTTGCCAAAGTTATAGTTATTAGCTTTGTTTTCCCCTAGCCTTACTTTTTGGTTTTCTCTAGCTTTGGTTTTGTTTTCTCTCTAGTTTAGTGATCTTATTTTTCTCTCTCTAGTTTCTTGCATAGTTGCTGTTTGGTTTTTTACTTTTCTTTGATTCTAGTTCCAGTCTTTCATTTCTAGTATTTATCTAGCTCCTCTTGTTTGTTATAGTTTATTATATCTCTTTTGTTTTCCTTTTTAGATTTCTGATACTTAGTTGCAGTTTCCCTATTCTTAGGTTTCATTTTTCGCTCTTGTTTATCTTTTGTTGTCTTGTCGTGTGTGTGTGTCTTGTGTTGGTTCCTGCCCTGTGTCCTGTGTCTCCCTTGGCCACTGTCGCTTTTTCCCGGGCAGTCAAGACTGGAGCTGATTCTGGGAGAGGACATCAAGTCTCAGGTTCCTGGCGTTCCTGTCCGGGTTTTCCCACCATCGCCCTGCCTGGTGTTGCTTCCAAAGCCATCCGCAAGCTCATGGTCTCCCTGGACTGGTCTCAGTGGTCGTCCTCCCTGCCTGTCATCGTGGTGTCTGTCCCCTGCCCTGCTGTTTGAACTCACACCTTGTCACTTCCTTGTTGTGCCCTGTCTAGAGTCGTGTTAATAAAGTCTTCATTGTTCACCCTGCATCTGGGTCCTAAGTTTCAGAATCCCTGACAGGAATATTCGAAAAACCGGAAGCAACACGCTGGAGATGGGCTTATTGAGGATGATGTTGATTAAATAATTATTAAAGTGCAATATTCGAATGATCGGAGGCAACACGCTGGAGACGGGTTTATTAAGATGCCGTGTCGATGAGGCAGTTGCAGGGGGAGGCTAATTGACACGGTCTCTGCAGACACTTCGGGGTCCTGGTTGGTCTTCTCTGGGCGCAGGTCCATCATCTGATCAGGATATGGCCCGTATCCGGCTGACTGCAGTAAACCTCGGGATAAACAGAGAGACTATCATTAGCGTAGATGCCATTCTTCTGATGATGTCACGAGTACATCAGGTGTTATGGGAAGTGTTCCCGGTTCCGGCTGACCTAGTTAATGCAGCCTAACAATCATTTCATTGAAAAAGTGTTTTATGTGTATGCCACAGTAAATAGATGTGTTTTTAGTCTAGATTTAAACTGACAGAGTGTGTCAGAGATGATACTGATGAGGAAGATTATTTAAAAAGCAATCTTTAGTGACGTCAGTGATTGTCCTGGCATTTTTGAGGCGAGGGGGCGGCTTTGCAACTTTAGCTAAATTAAGTATACAAGATACTAAGTAATGATCTGAGATGTCATCGCTCTGCTGCAGAATTTCAACGGTATCAACATTTATTCCATGTGACAATATTAGTTCTAAAGTATGATTATTGGAGTTAGGCAACACGTGTCAGGACCCACTCATCGCCATAGAATTTAGTGTATCTTTAAATGCTAATCCCAATACGTCTTTTTCGTTGTCTACATGGATATTAAAATCACCAACAATTAGTACTTTATCTACGGCCAGTACTAACTCTGATAGAAAGTCAGCAAATTCTTTGATAAAGTCTGTATTATGCCCTGGTGGCCTGTATACAGTAGCTAACACCAATGTTGAACGGGTTTTGTCATGTACACTACATAGCGTTACATAAAGCACCAAAACTTCGAAGGAATTATATTTGAAACTAGACTTCTGAGTAATACTGAAGATATTATTATAAATTACAGCAACCCCTCCCCCTTTACCTTTCAGACTCGGCTCATGTTTATGTTTATGTAATATCTCAAAACAACCATGCCAGTCACTTTCTCATAAACACAAGATGTTTTTAGTGATCTTGTTTCAGTGGAAACAGGTTAAACTGAATGGAGATCAGTTACATTCCTCAAATGCAATAGTGATTCTGGAATAAGAATGATTACCCGATTTAGCAGAAATCAGGGAGCAGGAGTTAAGGCACAGGTCAGGTGGTTATGCTGTCGTCAGTGACTCTTAGCATTATCAGGAGGGTGTTTCTCATTTTTTTAAAAACAAAGAAAATAATCTTTAAAATAATAAAGAAAATGTACCAATGTACCCTGCAAGCAATTTTGCGTTTAAAAAATGTCTAATAACCATCCAAACACAGCCCTGACGTCTAGGCTAAAACAAGGCAAAATTTGGGCTGTCAGTGAGAATGTATTAGACGTCTAACCATAGCCCAAGAATAGACTAGAATATGAACATGTCAAAGAAATGAAACCAAACACCTCGTAATCACTGTTTACTTTGATTACATGATGGAATATTACACATCTCACAAGTTATTTTGGCAAAAATGACATGTGCCCAAATTCAAGGTTATTTTGACTAGAAGTGGGTTGCTCATAGCCGAACTAAAGGTCCACTAAACGCAACTACTGTGGCTTAAGAATATCATATGAAACCATATGAATTTATGTGAACTAGCCACCAACTCGCCAAATTGTAAAATAGTTACTAATTGCCTATTGAGCTACAATAGTGATGTGCGCAGCACTTAACCATACCTCAGTTTTTGACGTCTTTAGCGTGAGAATGTGTTGCTCTTCCACTGGTTTCTGGTTGTAAGTTTTATCTGGTGTGGTTGCAGTTCTCAGCTCACAAATTCTGACTGTGGCTTCAGTGATAGGCCTCTTTTTAAATCGGAAAGTACACTATGTAAGTTATTTCCGCTACAAGTCTGTGTTTATTATACACCATTCAGGCATAACATTATAACAGGTGAAGTGAATAACACTGATTATCTCTTCATCATGTCACCTGTTAGTGGGTGGGATATATTAGGCAGCAAGTGAACATGTTGTCCTCAAAGTTGATGTGTTAGAAGCAGGAAAATTGACCAAGCGTCAGGATTTGAGCGAGTTTGACAAGGGTCAAAATGTGATGGCTAGACGACTGGGTCAGAGCATCTCCAAAACTGCAGCTCTTGTGGGGTGTTCCCGGTCTGCAGTGGTCAGTCTCTATCAAAAGTGCTCCAAGGAAGGACCAGTGGAGAACCGGCCACAGGGTCATGGGCGGCCAAAGCTCATTGACAGAGAACATCAGGAACACGTGAACACACTCAGACAAACGAGGAGCAGAGAACATGAGGAACAGGTGAACACACTCAGACAAATGAGGAGCAGAGAACATGAGGAAAGGGTGAAAACACTCAGACAAACGAGGAGCAGAAAACATGAGGAACAGGTGAACACACTCAGACAAACGAGGAGCAGAGAACATGAGGAAAGGGTGAACACACTCAGACAAACGAGGAGCAGAGAACATGAGGAAAGGGTGAACACACTCAGACAAATGAGGAGCAGAGAACATGAGGAAAGGGTGAAAACACTCAGACAAACGAGGAGCAGAGAACATGAGGAACAGGTGAACACACTCAGACAAACGAGGAGCAGAGAACATGAGGAACAGGTGAACACACTCAGAAAAACGAGGAGCAGAGAACATGAGGAAAGGGTGAACACACTCAGACAAACGAGGAGCAGAGAACATGAGGAAAGGGTGAACACACTCAGACAAACGAGGAGCAGAGAACATGAGGAACAGGTGAACACACTCAGAAAAACGAGGAGCAGAGAACATGAGGAACAGGTGAACACACTCAGACAAACGAGGAACAGGTGAACACACTCAGACAAACGAGGAGCAGAGAACATGAGGAAAGGGTGAACACACTCAGACAAACGAGGAGCAGAGAAATGAGGAAATGGTGAACACACTCAGACAAACGAGGAGCAGAGAACATGAGGAAATGGTGAACACACTCAGACAAACGAGGAGCAGAGAACATGAGGAACAGGTGAACACACTCAGACAAACGAGGAGCAGGTGAACACACTCAGACAAACGAGGAGCAGGTGAACACACTCAGACAAACGAGGAGCAGGTGAACACACTCAGACAAACGAGGAGCAGAGAAATGAGGAAATGGTGAACACACTCAGACAAACGAGGAGCAGAGAACATGAGGAAATGGTGAACACACTCAGACAAACGAGGAGCAGAGAACATGAGGAACAGGTGAACACACTCAGACAAACGAGGAGCAGAGAACATGAGGAACAGGTGAACACACTCAGACAAACGAGGAGCAGAGAACATGAGGAACAGGTGAACACACTAAGACAATCGAGGAGCAGAGAACATGAGGAAAGGGTGAACACACTCAGACAAACGAGGAGCAGAGAACATGAGGAACAGGTGAACACACTCAGACAAACGAGGAGCAGGTGAACACACTCAGACAAACGAGGAGCAGGTGAACACACTCAGACAAACGAGGAGCAGGTGAACACACTCAGACAAACGAGGAGCAGAGAACAAAAGGAAAGGGTGAACACACTCAGACAAACGTGGAGCAGAGAACATGAGGAAAGGGTGAACACACTCAGACAAACGAGGAGCAGAGAACATGAGGAACAGGTGAACACACTCAGACAAACGAGAAGCAGAGAACAAAAGGAAAGGGTGAACACACTCAGACAAACGTGGAGCAGAGAACATGAGGAAAGGGTGAACACACTCAGACAAACGAGGAGCAGAGAACATGAGGAACAGGTGAACACACTCAGACAAACGAGGAGCAGAGAACATGAGGAACAGGTGAACACACTCAGACAAACGAGGAACAGGTGAACACACTCAGACAAACGAGGAGCAGAGAACTTGAGGAGAGGGTGAACACACTCAGACAAACGAGGAGCAGAGAACATGAGGAAAGGATGAACACACTCAGACAAACGAGGAGCAGAGAAATGAGGAAATGGTGAACACACTCAGACAAACGAGGAGCAGAGAACTTGAGGAACAGGTGAACACACTCAGACAAACGAGGAACAGGTGAACACACTCAGACAAACGAGGAGCAGAGAACATGAGGAACAGGTGAACACACTCAGACAAACGAGGAACAGGTGAACACACTCAGACAAACGAGGAGCAGAGAACTTGAGGAGAGGGTGAACACACTCAGACAAACGAGGAGCAGAGAACATGAGGAAAGGGTGAACACACTCAGACAAACGAGGAGCAGAGAAATGAGGAAATGGTGAACACACTCAGACAAACGAGGAGCAGAGAACATGAGGAAAGGGTGAACACACTCAGACAAACGAGGAGCAGAGAAATGAGGAACAGGTGAACACACTCAGACAAACGAGGAGCAGAGAACACGAGGAAAGGGTGAACACACTCAGACAAACGAGAAGCAGAGAACATGAGGAACAGGTGAACACACTCAGACAAACGAGGAGCAGAGAACATGAGGAAATGGTGAACACACTCAGACAAACGAGGAGCAGAGAACATGAAGAACAGGTGAACACACTCAGACAAACGAGGAGCAGAGAACATGAGGAAATGGTGAATACACTCAGACAAACGAGGAGCAGAGAACATGAGGAAAGGATGAACACACTCAGACAAACGAGTAGCAGAGAACATGAGGAAAGGGTGAACACACTCAGACAAACGAGGAGCAGAAAACATGAGGAAAGGGTTAACACACTCAGACAAACGAGGAGCAGAAAACATGAGGAACAGGTGAACTCACTCAGACAAACGAGGAGCAGAGAACATGAGGAAAGGGTTAACACACTCAGACAAACGAGGAGCAGAGAACATGAGGAAAGGATGAACACACTCAGACAAACGAGGAGCAGAGAACATGAGGAACAGGTGAACACACTCAGACAAACGAGGAGCAGAGAACACAAGGAATAGGTGAACACACTCAGACAAACGAGGAGCAGAGAACACAAGGAATAGGTGAACACACTCAGACAAACGAGGAGCAGAGAACATGAGGAACAGGTGAACACACTCAGACAAACGAGGAGCAGAGAACACAAGGAATAGGTGAACACACTCAGACAAATGAGGAGCAGAGAACATGAGGAACAGGTGAACACACTCAGACAAACGAGGAGCAGAGAACACAAGGAATAGGTGAACACACTCAGACAAATGAGGAGCAGAGAACATGAGGAAAGGGTTAACACACTCAGACAAACGAGGAGCAGAAAACATGAGGAACAGGTGAACTCACTCAGACAAACGAGGAGCAGAGAACATGAGGAAAGGATGAACACACTCAGACAAACGAGGAGCAGAGAACATGAGGAACAGGTGAACACACTCAGACAAACGAGGAGCAGAGAACATGAGGAACAGGTGAACACACTCAGACAAACGAGGAGCAGAGAACACAAGGAATAGGTGAACACACTCAGACAAATGAGGAGCAGAGAACATGAGGAAAGGGTTAACACACTCAGACAAACGAGGAGCAGAAAACATGAGGAAATGGTGAACACACTCAGACAAACGAGGAGCAGAGAACATGAGGAAATGGTGAACACACTCAGACAAACGAGGAGCAGAGAACATGAGGAACAGGTGAACACACTCAGACAAACGAGGAGTAGAAAACATGAGGAACAGGTGAACTCACTCAGACAAACGAGGAGCAGAGAACATGAGGAAAGGGTGAACACACTCAGACAAACGAGGAGCAGAAAACATGAGGAAAGGGTGAACACACTCAGACAAACGAGGAGCAGAATTTATGAGGAGCAGGTGAACACACACAGACAAACGAGGAGCAGAGGACATGAGGAAAGAGCCCGGACAGAGCAGGGCGCCTGGGCGCCGCGGGCAGGGCAAGACGTCTGGATGGTGTGTCGGAAACGGCAGCAACCTCCAGGATGGTCTCTGGGCTTGGGACCACCGGACCAGGGACCACTGGAACCGCCACGGAGTGAGCCTTTCTCCTCCTCCTCCTCCTCCTCCTCCTCCTCCTCTGCTTCGGGACCACTGGAACTGGGACCTCCTGGAACTGGGATCACCAGAACTGGGACAACCAGTATTGGGACCACCGGAACAGGGACCACCGGGACTGGGACCACCGGAACAGGGACCACCGGGACAGGGACCACCGGAACAGGGACCACCAGATCTCCTACCCCCGAAGTCGGATCCTCTCCAGTGGAGGTGTCCGACAAGGTAGGCCTGCTCTTCCTCCTCCTTCTCCGTTTCCGGGTCATCGGAGGGCTGGGGCCTCCACTGACAGTAGATGGAAGGGAACCATCAGTGGGCTGGGATTCTGTTAGCCGTAGATGTTCTGACTCACCAAGATGGTAGATGTGGTGGACAAAGTCCCAGAATCCCAGATGCCCTAGCTTTTCCATCTCACCCGGGCTGAGAGGCATGTCCAAACAAATGTTCAACACCTCCTTAATCTCTGCCTCAGTATAAATCATGTGATTAACTTTAATGAGGAGACTGCAAGCGAAGTCCCTCATGTCAGCCCCCTGCTGACGGATGTAACTGAAGCTCACATATTTGGCGAGTTGCAGGTAGTTGGAGGGAGATGAAAAAATTAAGCTAACCATCTTCTGCTGAGTCCTCTATGGGTCGGTTTGTTATGTTACGCTCAACACAAAGGAAAACTGAGGTGAGAAAAATGAAGTTTTATTAAACACAATAAACATAAACACAAAACAAAACCCACGAGGGGGAAATAAGAAATAACAAAACCAACTAAGAACATACCAGGAAACGGGGTCACGGGGAAACAGGAGACGATGGACAAAACGAACCAACACAGACTGCAAACACAAGGGGACTTATAAAGATAAATGATCAAGGGGGAACAGGTGGGTGAAATCAAACACTAATCAGATAACAAGGGGGAGGGATCAGACAACGACACAAGCACATGGATCAAAATAACAAAACACCGATGAGCAGCACAAGACAGGACAGGCATGTGACAGTTACATCATTATAATCTGTGAAGTTTCTACTTTTATTTGTGTACACTCACAATAAAAACAAAATGTTGTGCTTTTTGCAAAATAAAGAAAACAAACATGATGCGCGATCTGCAGCCTCTCTGTCAATGAAGTCCAATCTGATAATCTTCAGATAATGAACTGTAACTTAGTGAATACTTGTCACACAAACATGATACATATGTTTAAAGAAATTTTGAAATGTCAGGTGTTAAATAATTTTAATTAAATTATAAAAACAAATATTCTCTGTTTATGTAATCTATTTGAAAAGAGAAATATGTCAGTGTCTCATAATCCACTAATGTAGCCCCGCATGAGAGTATCCCCGCCTGCATCAACTCGAAAACACACATCTAGTTTAGCCAGATTCATTAAGGCTAGTTTACATCGTTTTGAGACCCAGTGAGGAATAATTCTGGAATAATTTACCTCAGAATAAATTTCAAACAGCAACAGATTTAGTCTGTTAGTGTCTGTGAATATTAAACGACAATTCCTGCCGGAACTGAGACTCAAACCTGCAACCTTCGGGTTACAAGTCTGACTCCCTAACCATTAGGCCACAACTGCCCCTATGAATTATGAAGTGCTTACTGTGAAATAGCCTAGTGTCACATCAATAAAGCTCTTGTTCGCAAATTTCTGCTCAGATGCTATAAATACAGTAGTCAAACATTTTTTGTTTGTTGATTATGAAAAGTGAACAGCACTAGTAATAAAGGTCACATCATAAGATACTAAAGATTTTGACTACTTTATTAAGTTTTGTTTTGTAGAAAGCCTTTCTTTAAAGTGAATTTCATTTTAAATTAATTGTGTCTTAATTTTAATCAATGTTTCATCAGCCAATTGTCTGGATTATAAATAAGAAGAAAATATAGCAAACAATAGCCGACAATAGACGCAATCATGCCTTGCATGTGACCTGGAGCGTCTCATAAATGAACCGAAACTCAAAATGATATTTAAGTATTGTGTGTATCGGATATTTAAAAAAATCTAATGATTCAGAAAATGCTTTGCCATTGAAATGACAAGAAAAAAGTGTCACAATCAACCTGAATTCACACTATACTCTTTGAAATCCCAAATATTTTTTCTTATAACATTCATCATTCCCAATTATTCAGTTATTTGTATTTCCTGAATGTTCATTGTGTTGTTCAATGTTCATAAGTAGGATCAATGATTCTCACATCAGTTTGAAGCAAAAACTCTAGGCAACAACACTCATTAGTCTAAAGTCTTGTGGACACACATCTACTGTGTGTTATGTGTTCTTAATTCAGTGACACAACATTTTCAACTATATTACTGATCTGCCTGCATTGACACTGTATGATAATTGAAATGAGCTGATGACAGCACCGTTTTCTCCAGAGCGGCTGTACGGCAGAATCTTATTCTGCTGCATTATTTTCCTGTTTAACACTGTGAAGCTGCTTTAAAACAATCTGCATTGTTAAAAGCGCTATATAAATAAAGTTGACTTGACTTACATTTTTTGTTTTTCAAAAACCATGCATAAATATTATTCTCTCGAAAATACAGTTTGTGTTGAATACAGTATAATGACACTTTATTTATAAGCAACCAAAAAAGCACAAATGTCAGAGCATGTCAAAACTTCTAAAGGCCCCCAAAGCTGTGCCGTACTCTTGGGGTTAAACATTTAAGTAAAGATGGTTTAAGTAAATATTATTCGTGCTTCTTACTGAAACCACAGTCAGAGCTCAGATGTGAGAGCTAAGATCAAACCATCAGATAAACCAACAACCAGAAACCAGCAGTAGAAAAAAGAAGAAAGAGCAAATACGCAGACAGAACGAGAGAAGACATCAAGACTGAAAACGCTCTTATGCCACGAGCACAGCGCTTTAGTCTCCAGAATATCTCGAGGTAAGACATGGTTGTTGTTGTTGTTGTTTTTTCACTTCAAGTCATTAAATATGAACTGACACGTCATACAGACGAGAACGCATTCATATTTTCCGTCTGATGATTCTGAGTTGTAGAATATAATCAGATGTGTAACTTCTGGAAGTTGCTCAGCATGCCGATACTAATTTTCCACTCATTCATATTTTCAGCTTGATATCACAAAGAGATCAAAGACAGGCTGGAATATGGAAAATTATCTATTTCACTGGAATATGGAAGATGTCCTGATCAGGGTCAGATTGTCGATCTTCATCATCATCGGTGTGTGTGCAGGTCTACCAACTCTTTTTTGGTCTGCCAGAGATCTAATTCATCACAGAAGGAACAGACGCCGTATTTCAGCCTTCATCATACTCCTCCTCCTCACTGACTGTATTGAGCTGTTCTTGAGTCCCTACATTCTGATTCAACTTCACTTAAATGAGCTCAAATGGAATGGAGATTGGACACGTCTGGTTTTTATGACTGTATGGTCCTCATCAAGACACTTTGGTCTCCTCCTGAACCAGCTGGTGGTGCTAGAGGGAATTATCTCAGTGAAACATCCACTGTTAAAGTGTTTCACCAGTTTCTACATCATTTTGTTTCTCTGTATCATTATCGCTTGTATTTTATATACATTTTGGTTAGTTATTTTAGTGTGCATTGTGTCAGTGCTCATGTGGATCTTATTTTGTGTTGCTTCGTGTTGTTCTGATCGTCACACATCCAGAAAACCAGATCCTCATATTTGGGTTGTTTTCATATTCACTACACTGGTGCTTTATCAGCCCTTGATTTTACAAAGTTTCTTCTTACTCTTTCCTCGATCTGTTCATCTGCCTCTTCATGTTTGGTTCATTCCTTCCTACTTAAAGTGTATGAGATTGATTTCAGACCCTCTCCTGTGTGTGCTGGTCTGCAGGCAGAATCTCAGCATTCAGACGTCACAAAACCCGACAGGACTAGTTTAGTCTGAGGAGGTCTGGGAAGATGGACTGGTTGTGAAGACATAATATTTTGACTATACTAAAGACATGAAGACAGTATCTTTTACATGCTTGTTGTGCACAAGTACTGGCCAGTATGACCAACACTGATACTCATGCCTCTATATATTGTTTTTTTATTTTCAAATTTCTGGGGATGAAATGTGTAATTATAGCCATTCAGCATTACAGTAAAAATGAAATATTTGTTTACTTTCATAGGCCTAAAATGTACAGATTTTTATGTTTATCTTTTATTAACAATCACAGAACATTCAACATATTATAGCAACTTTTAATTTAAGTTAACTTGCCTTTTAATTTAATTTGTTTCTGATGTCGCTGTCTTTTCATTTTGTCTGCACTTTAAAGTTAATACATTTACATTCATTTTCATAATAAAGAGCCTAAGTAACTCTAAATACAAAGTCAGTCTCTCATATTCATACTTGTTTCTGCACTTAATGATGTTTTATTAAACAAAGTTCGGGAGGAGCACGTTCAGATAATTGACACAGGTGGAGAGTACTCAGCTAATCAACAAAGAGGTGTATATATACGCAGCCGTCTCACCTCCATTTTGTTGACAGTTCATCAGCATTTGGCTCGTCATGTCTCAACGACTAAGCTCCTCATCTAGCGATGAAGCAGACATCCCTAGGGATCCGCCATCGCGATCTGCCGACCTCAGTGCCACCCATCTGATGCCCGACATCACAGCAGAGACCCAGGCTTCCTCACGCGGCCGCACGCCCACTAGAACGGGCCCGGGCTCGCGCTCGCCAAGACGCCGGGGCCAGTCTTCACCACCACCCGCAAGACTTCCATCTATCTCCCCGGCCTCCTCTTACCGCTCTGCCGCCCCGACGGTGACACCTATCGGGAAGTGGACCGTAGCGGGTTTGAGGCAAGCGTTGGGTAACGCAGACATACAGGCATCTAGAAAAATGAACAAAGCAGAGCTGTATAATCTGTATGTGTCTATTCAAACGACTAACCTCTCTCCTAAGCTCTCACCAGCCCCGAAGGCGGCTCACAGGCAGAGCAGAGCCCTAAGCTCGCCAATCCAGGCACCACCGTCGTCTTCCCGTACAAGATCCGGCGGGCCTCGCCATTCGAGCCGCCGCAACAGGCCATCAGCGAGCCTTGGCCGCGACCCGGATGCAGCCGAGGCAGGCCCTCTCCAACCTCCCGACACGGCTCAACCTTTCACCGCGGCTTCTGCTGCCGCCACAGCGCCGTATGCAGCCGGGCCCAGCGGCCACCCCACAGGATTTCAGTTCCATGCTCCTGTTCTCAATAACCCCTCTTCTTTCCAGTGGCCTCCAGCTCCTGTTGCGAACGCTAGCGCGGTGATGCATCCGCTAGCCGCACAGGCTCAAACATTCCAACAGTTCTATCCCACAGGTAACCCCGCCCAGGTTCAGTGGCCCACAGCTCCAGTGGGGCAAACAAGTGTGGGCACGCCTCCGCTTGCAGTTCAAGCGCACACCTCATACCATCACCCTCCATTCCCTTCCTATCCCCCAACTAACTTTCTTTTTCAAGCACCAGAGGGCGCTCCAAGCGCGAGGCCGCCGCCGACATCCGCAGCCCAGGCTTGTAATCTCCCCAGTTCTTTCACGCTAACTAAATCCCAACACTCTCTATTCTCTGCAGCACAGATGCCCGTGCCATCCAACGCCGTCGCCATGGATCCACCACCAGTAGCCCAAAACATCCGCGCCCAGATCCTGTCAGGTGCGGATGTAGACCTCTCTTCTCTTCTTTCTCTGCTCCCCGAAGCCGAACCGGACCGCCGAGTAGACTGTGGGAATTTCTCCGTCACTCTTAAAAACACAAACACCCATTCATCCCGCGTTCTTTCATTTTCCGAGTTTTCTATTGCTTTTTCACGTTTTACAGAAGTTATCTGTTCTGCTTTCCCCCACAGGCGGCGCGAATTAAATGATTATCTGGCAATCATAGCCGAGCTCGCGCTGTCCTATGGGGGAGGGCATTTCTACACTTACCACAAGCTTTTCTCCGCCAAATGTGCCGTGCGAGTCGCGCAGTGGAACCAATGCACATACTGGGGCGCAATCGACACTGATCTCCACAGCAGGGTGTTTTTAGGCTGTAAAAACATTTCCTGCGCGGTCTGCAGGTCAGTGGCACACTCAACTCAGTCATGCCCGCAGGTTAATCCGTCTTCCATTTCCTACCCAGAAACAAGCACGGCTCGATCCACCAGCTACGTGCCACGCGCAGCATCAGTTAGCGCAAACCCGGAAGTCGAAAGGAGAGTCTCCTCTTTTGAAGAGAGCAAGCAGCCTTGCAGACATTTTAATTCCGGTAAATGTATCAGACAGCACTCCCGGTTCATGCATATATGTACATTTTGTGGTGGCGCTCATGCCCGTATTGTGTGTCCCGTGTACAAAGCTGTTAATAAAAAATCAAAAAATTATTTATCGACTCCTGTAAATATTTCACACCTAGACTTTGAACTAAAGCGCCATCCGGACACCAGATTTACTAATTATCTACTATCCGGCCTCAAAAACGGTTTTAAACCCGGCGTAGAATGCCCACTCTCACAAAACACCATCTGTAACAATCTCCAGTCTGCCCTCATAGAACCCGAAGTCGTAGATAACCTGATCAAAAAAGAAGTTGAGTCAGGCTTCATGATCGGCCCGTTTGACGAATCCCCGTTTAACGTGTTCCGTGTAAGCCCCATTGGAGTAGCTACAAGAAAATTCTCCGGCAAAAAACGGCTAATAATCGATCTGTCAGCCCCGCATAATTCCCCACTCCCAAGCATAAACAGCTTGATCCCTCTCGATGAATTTTCGCTTAAATACCATGACATAGATCAGGCAATTGACATGATCAAAATTGCAGGTCGGGGCGCATGGCTCGCCAAAATCGACATCACATCTGCTTTCAAAATAATGCCTATCCATCCGGATTCATGGCACCTTTTCGGAGTTCGTTGGCGTGGAAAATATTACTTTGCAGTGCGATTAACCTTTGGGTGCAAAAGCAGCCCCAAAATATTCAACATGCTATCAGAAGCTGTTTGCTGGATTTTGTCGAACAATTATGCCATCCCTTACCTCATTCACTTGCTAGACGATTTTTTAATAATTTCGCCGCCGGACGCCATCCCAGCCGCACATTTTCTCACAGTTCAAAAAGTTTTCGCTGAACTCGGAATCCCAATCGCTCAGGAGAAATCCATGGGGCCTGCCACATCCCTAGAGTTCCTAGGCATTAATTTGGATTCAGACAAATTCCAGGCATCCCTGCCCAAAGAGAAGATCGACCGGATAATTGTAGTCTCATCTACTCTCCTCGAGAGATCCAATTGCTCAAAACGTGAACTTCTATCCCTGCTCGGCCATTTAAACTTCGCAATGCACATCATTCCGCAGGGCCGCCCCTTCATATCGCATCTCTCGCTCGCGTCCTCCGTCCACTCGCTAGAGGACCTAATTTCGATAACTCAAGCATGTCGCGACGAAATTGGATTATGGCTAACGTTCTTAAACCAATGGAACGGGCTATCCTTTTTCTATAGCAATCTTGTTTCGTCCCCTATCGATATCCAACTGTTCACAGACGCGGCTCCCTCAATTGGTTTTGGGGGATTTTACCAGGGTCGTTGGTTCGCTTCTCCATGGCCACCGCAGCTCCAGGACACAACTCAGTCCTCAGCGCTATTCGAGCTTTACCCCCTCGTAGTAGCGGCATTTTTATGGGGGAAAGAATGGGCCACTAGCAGCATTTTAGTGCACTGCGACAACGAAGCAACAGTACATTGCATTAATAAAGGTCGTTCCCATGCACCGGCTATGATGCCACTTCTAAGGCGCCTAACTTGGATTTCAGCTTGTGACCAATTTATCATGAGAGCTAAACACGTCCCTGGATCGGGAAACCAAATCGCTGACTCCCTGTCTCGTTTTTTGTTTCAGAAATTCAGGACGCTGTCTCCAGAGGCGGATCAATTCCCAACGCCAGTACCTCGCTATTCGGAACTGATATTCCCGTAAACCACCCATTGAAACCCCTCCTTGACGCATCGCTCGACACCATCCTCCAAGCAGTTTCTCCCAGGACCCTACAATCCTACATAACTGCCTGGAGAAACTTTAGAGCGTTCCACATCTCTTACAACATGCCATTTCCCGATTTTTCTCTCCTTTCGATAACCTCATTTGTTTCCTACCTCAATATCGTTAAGGGCCTCCAAGTTGGGTCCATCAAAGGGTACTTGAGTGGCATCCAGTTTTTTCACAAACTGATGTACGGCACTCCCTCCCCTGAGATAAACAATTCACAAACTTCTCTCCTGATCAAAGGGATTCAAAGATCCCAGCCCACCCGTCCCGACACTAGACAACCAATAACGTTAGACATCCTCACAAAGTGCATTCATACCCTCCGTACAAAGTACCAGCCTCCCAACACCGCCCGAACCCTCGACGCCATGTTCATTCTAGCCTTTTTTGGTTTTCTTAGATGCTCCGAACTCGCCATCACATCAAAATTTTATCCAAAAATCCACCCCACCATCTCAGACCTGGCAGTAATAGACGATGAAACAGTTTCTTATCTGATTAAACAAAGCAAGACTGACAAAATCAAAAAAGGTCACTTCATCTACATTTTTAAACTCGTATCACCTATTCAACCATACCAATCAGTTCGGGCATATCTCCAATGGAGAAGTTCTCAAACCAAATCTCCCCTGGAACCCCTGTTCATGGACGAATCCAACAAACCAGTGACACGCTTTTGGTTCCAGAAACATCTCAAATCTGTTCTCCAACAGTCAGGCGTTTCAGCTGAGAACTTCTCAAGCCACTCCTTCCGCATCGGGGCCGCAACCTCAGCAGCTCAAAAAGGCCTCTCCCATCAGCAGATCCAAACTTTTGGGAGATGGTCCTCAGATGCTTTTCAGAGCTACATCAGGACCAACCGGTTCCATATCAAAAAAGCCCACCAAACCCTCATTGACTGAAAAAAAAAAAAAAAAAAAAAAAAAAAATTTTTTGACACTCACGCTTTCTATTTTTATCCTCTCCAGGAGAAGCGGAAAGTTTCCCCGCAGTAAGCCAGTGGAAAGTTTCCCCGCAGTGGGCCAGAGGAAAGTTTCCCCGCCGTGGGCCAGTGGAAAGTTTCCCCGCAGTGAGCCAGTGGAAAGTTTCCCCGCAGTGAGCCAGTGGAAAGTTTCCCCGCAGTAAGCCAGTGGAAAGTTTCCCCGCAGTGGGCCAGCGGAAAGTTTCCCCGCCGTGGGCCAGTGGAAAGTTTCCCCGCAGTGAGCCAGTGGAAAGTTTCCCCGCAGTGGGCCAGAGGAAAGTTTCCCCGCCGTGGGCCAGTGGAAAGTTTCCCCGCAGTGAGCCAGTGGAAAGTTTCCCCGCAGTGAGCCAGTGGAAAGTTTCCCCGCAGTGAGCCAGTGGAAAGTTTCCCCGCAGTGGGCCAGCGGAAAGTTTCCCCGCAGTGAGCCAGTGGAAAGTTTCCCCGCAGTGGGCCAGTGGAAAGTTTCCCCGCAGTGGGCCAGTGGAAAGTTTCCCCGCAGTGAGCCAGTGGAAAGTTTCCCCGCAGTGAGCCAGTGGAAAGTTTCCCCGCAGTGAGCCAGTGGAAAGTTTCCCCGCAGTGAGCCAGTGGAAAGTTTCCCCGCAGTGAGCCAGTGGAAAGTTTCCCCGCAGTGAGCCAGTGGAAAGTTTCCCCGCAGTGAGCCAGTGGAAAGTTTCCCCGCAGTGAGCCAGTGGAAAGTTTCCCCGCAGTGAGCCAGTGGAAAGTTTCCCCGCAGCGAGCCAGTGGAAAGTTTCCCCGCAGTGGGCCAGTGGAAAGTTTCCCCGCAGTGAGCCAGTGGAAAGTTTCCCCGCAGTGGGCCAGCGGAAAGTTTCCCCGCAGTGGGCCAGTGGAAAGTTTCCCCGCAGTGAGCCAGTGGAAAGTTTTCCCCGCAGTGAGCCAGTGGAAAGTTTCCCCACCATAAAACAGCAGAAATTTCCATGCAGTAAGTCAACTATAATTTTCCACACAGCAAATCAGCGGAAAGTTTCCCCACGGAAAGTTTCCTCACAGTGAATCGGGGATAGTTAACCACGCAGTAAGATAGTGGATGGTAATTTTCCACAGTTCTTTAGGTTCATCATGACAAGGAGGTTCCCACGCAGCAAAGAAGGGGTAAGCCCCACAAAATCTCTCAATCAATGTTTAACATTTCTCTTTCACGCTTTTCTCTTTCAGGTGGTCTCCTATGAACAAGGTCGCACACTGCCTCCAAAAAAAAAAAAAAAAAAAAAAAAAAAACCGTGCAAACCCTCCCGACAGGCAGCTCCAGTTCGTAAACTAACAGGGCCTGCCCTCCCAGCTTATCAACCAGACTCCATCTCCATCTCAGATGCCAGCCCGCCAAGCTTGGCACTTCTTGGGGGGTATTTAGCAGGCGGCTGTCCAATGCTCTTAAACTTTTGGGGGGTACTCTGGGTTCGGGCCAAAGACCGAGCTCGAAGCCCTCCCCCCGGACAGCACGCCAAATACGCATTAAATTTACTCTATGAATTATATGTAAGTGTGAACTCGTGAAATGATGTTTTATTAAACAAAGTTCGGGAGGAGCACGTTCAGATAATTGACACAGGTGGAGGAGCATGTTCAGATAATTGACACAGGTGGAGAGTACTCAGCTAATCAACAAAGAGGTGTATATATACGCAGCCGTCTCACCTCCATTTTGTTGACAGTTCATCAGCATCCCTCCACCACCCCTTCTCCACGTTTCTGCTCTTTTAGTTCTAACCACTTACATACGGGGGGTACTCTGGGTTCGGGCCAAAGACCGAGCTCGAAGCCCTCCCCCCGGACAGCACGCCAAATACGCATTAAATTTACTCTATGAATTATATGTAAGTGTGAACTCGTGAAAGTCTGTGTGTATTAATTACTGAGATGAGCTTGTTAATGACTGATGTAGATTACAATGCCCTGTAAGTGGCCCATATGTGCCTTCTGAAGCGAATCGATGCGTTTGTGTAAGAAAAAGTTCCAGATTTAAAACTTTATCAAGTAAACTTTCGGCCTCCGCCTTCTGTGGAAAAGTATTGAAAGCTGAAAGTGAAACTCGAGATGCGTTCGTGACATCATGACGAGCGGATCTGGTGGCATTAGTCTTTCGATCCGCAGGCGAACTTTCAACAATTTTTCCATAAATTGAACACTGAAGGCGGTCGGCGATGATCCCCCCTGCTAACAAACAGACAGAACAAGCTGTAGCTGCTAACGAGATCAGCTGGTTACTAGGCAATAAACAAGCACTACACACTCAGAGCCCACACCCACCAACACACACACAGAATGAACACACAGATTGATGAACCGGGACACTATCACTGTTTTAGAAGGTTGCAGTTCCCTTTCAGCCGGTCAGGTTCGAGGTACGTCTGAATGTGAACCGATGAGTTGGGCTCTCATGCGATATCCCAATTTGTCGGTTCACATTCTAACGTACGGCGAACGAGACCGAAAAAAAAACTTGTTTCGTCGCAACAACGCAATGGTTGGCAGAAGGAAATGGTGCTAAAAATCCTAGCCGTAAACCTCAGGTACAATCTCGGTGACATTATTTCAAAAAAAGCAACTATACTATCCAAAACTGTCATAGATTAAAACAAGTGCAAAACAATCAAGAAATGAAATCAACGAATTCTCAGGCGCCTAGGGAATCTGATTGCAAGGAATAATACTTCAGAGAACAGCTTAACCCCTTTCCAGTCAAAGATCTACAAAGATCTACAGCTACTTCAGACTGCGCTGTTCTCTTGTGCTCCGCCCATCTTACAATACAATAACGTATCAAAAATAAACTTTGCATGCCGTAGTTTACACAGGACTGACAGGAAATGTAAATTGATACACCTTCATTCTACAAGTTATGTGGTTTATTTGGCATTTACATTTACATTTATGCATTTAGCAGACGCTTTTATCCAAAGCGACTTACAACTTGGGGGAACATGAAGCGATCGGTCATGAAGAGTCGAGAAGCGCAATAAGAGCGTGAGATCCTGAGAGCGTGTGCATTGCTCAGTGTAGCACAGGCTAGAGTAGGGAGGGAAGAAGAAAGAGGAAGAGGAAAGGACTTTTTTTTTTTTTTTATGAGATTAGGTGCTCACGGAAGAGCTGAGTTTTAAGTTGACTTTTGAATGATGTCAATGATTCTGCGTTTCGGATGGTGTTGGGAAGATCGTTCCACCAGCTGGGAACGTTGAATGAGAATGTTCTGGAAAGGGATTTTTTCCCCCTCTGTGATGGGACCACAAGCCGTCGTTCCTTTGCTGAGCGAAGGCTTCTGGTGGGGGTGTGGATTTGTAGAATGGAGTCAAAGTAAGCAGGAGCTGAGCGTGTGGTGGCTCTGTGTGCAAGCGTCAGCGCCTTAAACTTGATGCGAGCAGCGAGTGGTAGCCAGTGCAGGGAGAGGAAGAGAGGTGTGGGTCCTTTTGGGCTCGTTGAAGACAAGTGCTGCTGCATTCTGGATCATTCGAAGTGATTGGATCGCACAAGAGGGGAGTCCAACCAGAAGCGCATTGCAGTAGTCAAGTCTAGAGATAACCAGGGCCTGGACAAGAAGCTGTGTTGCGTGCTCTGTTAGGAACGGTCTAATCTTCCTGATGTTGTGGAGCGCAAACCGACATGAGCGAGCTGTCTTAGAAATGTGTTCTCTGAAGGACAGCTGGTCATCAAATGTTACTCCAAGATTTCTGACTGACTCTGATGGGGAAATCAAGGATGTTCCTAACTGGATGGTGAAGTCATGTGTGAAGTGTTTGATGGGTGAAGTGTCTTTGTAGTGTTAGCGAAAGCTATGGGCGTTATTCTGCACCTCCGCCGGGCGTGTTCTTAAACACCTTTCACCCTCATTTTACAATACAGATTGTTTCAAAGCAGCTTTTAAATTTGATTCGGCTGGACAGACGCTCTGGAGAAATCAGTAATGTCATCGTCCAGCTCCTCATTCTCATTTCCTTCAATTCTCAGTTTGAATATTAAACATTAGAGAAAGACAGTCTTTTCAACTTCGCTATTTTTCTGCACTAAACAAGTGAATTATGCCAATGTATTTTAGAGATGATAGTTAAGATGTTTTAGAATAATAATTTAAATGAATACTACATTTTGACAAAAAGTTTACGTTCAACCTATCTTTTGACCTTCCTGAAAACCTCCCAGCGCGACATCCGTTAGGTTTTCCCAGATCGCATCATATATATCTAAATGTAAGCAAGCGTTCAGTTCAAGAGAGAATGTTTGTCTGTTATAGTAAAGAGAACTTTTTTTAGAGATCAGTTTACTTGTGTTCTTTATGAGCATTTGAGTTTAGTGTTTGTAGGGGATTGTTTGGACCTTGATTTATCGTGTTAGGTTTTATATTGATTTTAGAAAATGTGTGATTGCTCTCCTCAGAAATCAGCTTTTTCTTGTTTCTCACTACTGCATCTCTGAGCCTACATTCAGTTTGAGTAAGTGAGTAAGTCAAGTCAAGTTATCTTTATTGATATAGTGCTTTTTATAATATAGATGGTTTCAAAGTTTGTTTCGGCTGTACATCAGATCTAGAAGGAAAGTGTCATAGTCCAGCTTAAGTAGTGATGGAAAACAGTGTATGATTATGATTTAGGCAACATTAAGTCAGAAGTCAGATTAGACCGGTATATTCAGAATACTTGTCCAGTTCCATCTGGTTATAGATCGGAGTCATCACGCCAGAGATGGGCTTGTTGAGGATCGGTTGGGCTAGTTAACGCAATCTCTGCTGTAAGCGCCACCCGTCAGCCCAACGATGGAATCCAACGGCGTGGCTCAAGGTGTTCTGTGTATGTCTTTTCTGGTGCTTCTGGAAAAATCACTTTAATTTATTAAAATGTGGGTATCTAATTTGAAATCTGACTCCATGAATAATTTAATCTGACTCCAATTGTATGTGACTTTGTTAAATTTGTTACGCTTGTAACTTAACAGCTGATCATAAGGTTAGTTGTGATTTAATTTAGATCGTTGATTTTTCTTAGTATCTCTTATTTTCAAATATTCGTTCCACCACGGGACCCGGTATCGCATCAATACTACACATTCGCGTTTATAGAGCTCACGACAACACAAACTAGCCAGTTCTGATATTACAGAGGAGGCAGAGCAACTATTTTACCTTGTAGGCCACACACGCTTGCTCATAACAAGTGTAATTTTGTTTATTAAGCGAGCAGGGCAACCACCCAGTAGAGCATTACAATAATCTAATAATCTAATCTTGAGGTCATGAACGCATGAACAAACTGTTCAGCAAGCTCCTCCGTGAGACACGAGACCAGTGTTTATCAATCACCACCGGCCTCGCCCCATTCTCACGGTCGCTCGGCCTCATCCTGCTTGCCACAGATAGTATTCTAGGCGGTTGCCATGGGAACGGGACTTGCTTGACTGCATTGTGTCAAGTGTAATTTTGGACAATTTCATGCTCCCAACTTTGTGGGACCAGTTTGGGGACGGCCCCTTCCTGTCCCAGCATGCCTGCGCTCCAGTGCTCAAAGCATCGCTCCATAAAGACATGGATGAGGAGTTTGGTGTGGAGGAACTGGACTGGCCTGCACAGAGTCCTGACCTCAACCCGATAGAACACCTTTGGGATGAATTAGAGCGGAGACTGAGAGCCAGGCCTTCTCGTCCAACATCAGTGCCTGACCTCACTAATGTGCTTCTAGAAGAATGGTCAAAAATCCCCATAAACACACTCCTAAACCTTGTGGAACGTCTTTCCAGAAGAGCTGAAGCTGTTAGAGCTGCAAAGGGTGGGCGACTCCATATTAAACCCTACGGATTAAGAATGGGATGGCATTAAAGCTCATGTGCATGTAAAGGCAGGCATCACAACACTTTTGCCAATATAGTGTATATATGTTTGTCTTTGTTTCTTCTAAGAGGGTCAGAAAATAAGCTGATCTAGCAGTTTTTAAGGCCTGTCTGTATGGAATAATGCTTTCTTGCCACGAAATGCGAAAAACCTCTAGTTTTGTTTTCTTCTCTATTTTTTGGAGCGAGTATGATATTTCAAACACAGCCGATGTGTTAACCACATGGAGAAGCTAACTCGTGTTTGTGCCCTGTTTTGTGGAACTCAAATGTAAATACTGTTGTAAATACTTTGTATGTATGATGTTTGGTACTACTAAATTGGTAGTGATGGTGAAATGAAGCTTTATGAATCACTGAGGCTTCCTCCTCAACTGTATCGTAAAACGGTTCATTATTTGGTGAGGTTTGTAAATATGTAAACAGTGTTGTAGTCAAGACCAGGGGCCCGTTCTTCGTACCTCGCTAACTCAGTTAGCTGGATTTGATTGTTGACGATTTGGCATGATCTTGGATTGTTTGGTTCTTCGACGCTCATCCTGGACTTGCTGTCATAGCAACAGGTCCGTAAGCTTAAACCTGCTCGCGAGCAGGCTTATTTCATGTAAACAGGATTAGATTGCATCTTGAGGTGATACTTAAAATCTGTCCCAGCCACTGCTACTTTATTACAAGAGTTCATTACTGAACCAGGGGCAATAATAATAATTTTAAATAATAATAATATACAAATTTTAAATTGCATATGTATATGAGAATGTATATAATATTATAATGTTGTGTATAATACTATAGACACAGCCACTTGATTGAGCGATTTATTTGTGATGGAATAACTACTTTATAATTTTATTGGAAGTTTGCACACATGTTTTACAGTTTATCTGAGCCGTGCATTAATTTAAGTTTAATTAAGTGATGACGGATATTATGGGATGGCTTGATGCAGCGCAGGAGATGCAGAGAATTTGATCTTGACCCTTAAGAAACTTTAATACTGTCACGTTACAAATCTGCTTCAAATTGAATTAAAAATGTAATTACAACATTGAAATAAAAATGTAAAGGGTGTACAAATACTGTATAAAATCGTGAATATAAATAATTGGTAATCATGTAAAAAAAAAAAAAAAAACATTTATCATTGATCTATTATAACTTTTATGTTGGTTTGGTCGTTTGGCTGTTTCCTTATAAAGCTCCAGATATTCGTGTTTTTTTGTGTGTAATTTGCCAAGTTTTTTGCCAGGTGGCTTTTTTAATTATATGATGTCATTACGTTGCTGCCTTGACGCCAGCCAATCACTGCATTGCTGATCATGGGTTCGAGTAACGATGCATCTGCCCTCTCCAGGGAAAACAAGAACGCGCAGTGATCTTAGATCATTTAATCCAGATATTTAAATCCAATCCGCAAATTCGTTTGAAGAACCAAATTAGCCAGACATCAGTTATCAGGATTAAAAGATCTGGGATCTGTCAAATCATCTCAGATGTATTAAGCGAGGTACGAAGAACGGACCCCTGGGGCCCGTTCTTCGTACCTCGCTAACTCCGTTAGCCGGATTTGATTGTTGCCGATTTGGCATGATCTTGGATTGTTTGGTTCTTCGACGCTCATCCTGGACTTGCTGTCATAGCAACAGGTCCGTAAGCTTAAACCTGCTCGCGAGTAGGCTTATTTAATGTAAACAGGATTAGATTGCGTCTTGAGGTGATACTTAAAATCTGTCCCAGCCACTGCTACTTTATTACAAGAGTTCATTACTGAACCAGGGGCAATAATAATTTAAATAAAATTTAAATAATAATAATATACAAATTTTAAATTGTATATGTATATGAGAATGTATATATTATTATAATGTTGTGTATAATACTATAGCACAGCCACTTGATTGAGCGATTTATTTGTGATGGAATAATTACTTTATAATTTTATTGGAGGTTTGCACACATGTTGTACAGTTAATCTGAGCCGTGCATTAATTTAAGTGATGACGGATATTATGGGATGCTTGATGCAGCGCAGATGCAGAGAATTTGATCTTGACCCTTAAGAAACTAATACTGTCACGTTACAAATCTGCTTCAAATTGAATTACAACATTGAAATAAAAATGTAAAGGGTGTACAAATACTGTATAAAATCGAAAATATAAATAATTGGTAATCATGTAAAAAAAAAAAAACATTTATCATTGATCTATTATAACTTTTATGTTGGTTTGGTCGTTTGGCTGTTTCCTTATAAAGGTCCAGATATTCGTGTTTTTTTGTGTGTAATTTGCCAAGTTTTTTGCCAGGTGGCTTTTTTAATTATATGATGTCATTACGTTGCTGTCTTGACGCCAGCCAATCGCTGCACTGCTGATCATGGTTTCGAGTATCGATGCATCTGCCCTCTCCAGGGAAAACAAGAACGCGCAGTGATCTTAGATCATTTAATCCAGATATTTAAATCCAATCCGCAAATTCGTTTGAAGAACCAAATTAGCCAGACATCAGTTATCAGGATTAAAAGATCTGGGATCAGTCAGATCATCTCAGATGTATCAAGCGAGGTACAAAGAACGGATCCCTGCTCATTCGAGTCCGAGACCAGAGAAAATCCACAAACAATATTAGAACTCAATTGAATTAACTTTTTAGTTACGGAGGGCGTGCACAAGAGTGACTCCAGACTTTTGCTGTCTTTTTAATGCAAAAGTGTGAATGTGCCGGAGGAAGAGAGGGCGGGCGGCCTTCTTTCAGACCTTTTTGGGGGAAGATGTTCAGTGTTGAGACTGTCAGCAGTCATCGTATCTGTAATTAATTTAATTATTTAATTAAACAAGATTTGGTTTTCTCTGTGACACTTTTGTCCTACTTTGTAAACGGAAAATATATTAAAATAACACAGTTGAGAAATAATGTAGTGTACGTCCATGTTTTTGACCATAGTTGGAACTGTACTCCTCTCTATGCTTGTTTGTTCCCCCAATGTAATTTCTACAGTTATTATTTACATATCTTTATTATTATGACTACAATTATTCTATCATCTATTACTAATTGTATATAATGTTGCTGTTTAATTAATTTATTTTATTTTCATGTTATGTTAAATACTAAAAGCAATAAAAAGACAATAAAAGAGAAATAATGTAGCAATGTGACTTTCTGGAAAGCGGGATCACTACAGGTGGATGTCAGGTGGACACAGTGTAAAGAAGCGAGAGTGGGCGGGTCACGGGTGTGGGAGAGAACCTGCGGGAGTCTTTGCACTAACGTCTCAAGTCAAGAAAATCACCAATCACTGGACGTGTCAATCAAACACTTAATCATGAAGTATTTTGAATAGGACTTGAGTGGACTCGGGAATAAGTCCAATTCCTAATATGTTCAATTACGAGTCAATACCGAGTCCAAATGGACACAAGACCAAAGACCATTAAAATATGGTCTCGAGACCGAGTTCAAGACCGAGTCTGAGTACTACAGCACTGTATGTAAATATGTTTGGTAATGGGTAACATTAAGCACATGTTTATCTGTTGGTTTGATGCAGAGAGATTATCACACAAGCATGAGGAAACAGCTCAACTATAAACAGGGCCTGGACCAACAGGCATTAACTGTCTTCATTCAGCAAACAACATCCTCTCCATCTAGTGTTCATTTTCTCAGCCACAATTCGTCGACATTACCAATTTGTTTCCCTTGCAACTGAATGGCAGTGTATGTTATGTGTTTGCTGACTGTATGCTGATTTGTCACTCACTATTTGTTGAGGGTTAAACTTTATACACATAGCTCATTGAAACATGGAAGTCTCTGGTCCCTCAATGTCTTTAAACAGCATCACAACAATCTTATGAAAGCAGGTGTTACTGTATGTCATGAGGCTCAGTGCAAATAGTCCATGACTGTGTGTACCACGTTCTTCAACTCTGGTCCTCGAGGTCCACTGTCCTAATCAGCCCTTGTGAACTTAGCACTGCAAACATGTGTTGTGACAGAGAAAAAGATCAATATTCTGTTATGTTAAAACTAAAGAAAACTAAAGTGAGGACTCCATTAAAGGAAGGGATAGAATTTATTAACAAAATATCAATCAAACAAAAACCCACAAGGGGGAAAACATAACAAAACCAAAAGGTCATGTAGAAGGGAGCGGATCACGGGAAAGGGAGATGTTAAACAACGTACCGACAAGGACTGTGAACACAAGGGAATTATTTAAAGGGAAGAAATCAGGAGGGAACAGGTGGGAGAAATCAAACACTAATCAGATAACAAGGGGGAGGGATCAGACAGAGAACATGCCCAACAAGCACATGGCCCAAAATAACAACACACCACATGTGCTCCACAAGACAGGACAGGCATGTGACATTACCCCCTCCTTAAGGAGCGGCTACCAGATGCTCCACAAGAACAGGGCAGGGAGGACAGACCAGGGCAGACCGGGAAAGACAGACCAGGACAGACCGGGAAAGACAGACCAGGACAGACCGGGAAAGACAGACCAGGGCAGACCGGGAAAGACAGACCAGGGCAGGATGGGGCGGGACGGGAGGGACAGACCAGGGAAGGACGGGAAAGACAGACGGCCCAGGCGTCATGCTCTGTCCGCGCCGCCCAGCCTTAATCTCTGCGGGCCTCCCGGACTCTGCGGGCCGCTCTGGCCTCCTGTCTGTCCCTCCGTCTGTCCCTCCTGTCCCACCCTGGTCTGTCCTTCCTGTCCACAAGACTCAGGGACCACCAGAGCAGTCAGAGATGGCACCTTCCTTCTCCTTCTCCGCTTAGAGACCACCGGAGCTGGGTCCACCGGAACGGTGTTCACCGGAACAGAGACCACCGGAACTGAGACCATCTTCCTGGCAGCTCGCTCCTGCTGGCAAGCGAGACCCTCCACCGTCGCCTCAAAGGTACCCCCATCATACACCCTCCTGAGCAGCCAGTCCATGGGCTCGTCGAGTGAATAATTAAAAAGGTCCATAAGAGGCCCTTCATTCAGCCTTAATCCCTCCGCCGCTCTAAGAAAATCGGCCGCAAACTGCCTCAAATCAGCCCGTTGTTGACGGAGGGACATTAGAGACTGAAAACGAAGGACGTGTTCGTAGTGGGAGCACGAGACAGTGGGGGCTGGTGAGGTGAAATCTTCCTTCGCGGAGTCCTCGACATGGGCGGTACGTAATGTTACGTTAAACTAAAAGAAAACTAAGGTGAGGACTCAAGTGCATGAAGAAGTGAATTTTATTCTAAAACAAACATAATCCAAAACATAACCCACAAGGGGGAAAACATAATATAATTCAAAACCAACAAAACAACAACTTCAAAACAAACATACCAAACGGTCACGGAGAAGGGAGCGGATCACAGGGAAGGGACACGTTAAACAACCTACCGACAAGGATTGTGAACACAAGGGAACTATATAAAGGGGAAGAAATCAGGAGGGAACAGGTGGGAGAAATCAAACACTAATCTGATAACAAGGGGGAGGGATCAGACAGAGACACGAGCACAGCCCAAAACAACAACACACCACATGTGCTCCACAAGACAGGACAGACATAATAATAATAATAATAATAATAATAATAATTAATTACATTTATATAGCGCTTTTCTAGGCACTCACTCAAAGCGCTTTTACATAGAAGGGGGAATCTCCTCAACCACCACCAATGTGCAGCATCCACCTGGATGATGCGACGGCAGCCATATTGCGCCAGTACGCCCACCACACACCAGCTGATTGGTGGAGAGGAGACTGAGGGATGATACCAATCGTATATATATATATATGGGGATGATTAGGAGGCCATGATGGACAGGGGCCAATGGGCACATTTTTTTGGCCAGGATGCCGGGGTTACACCCCTACTCTTTATCGAAGGACATCCTGGGATTTTTAATGACCACAGAGAGTCAGGACCTCGGTTTAACGTCTCATCTGAAGGACGGTGCTTGTTACAGTATAGTGTCCCCATCACTATACTGGGGAGTTAGGACCCACACAGACCACAGGGTGAGCACCCCCTGTTGGCCTCACTAACACCTCTACCAGCAGCTACCTAGTTTTCCCAATTTGGTCTCCCATCCAGGTACTAACCAGGCTCAGCCCTGCTTAGCTTCAGTGGGAAACCAGTCTCTGGCTACAGGGTGATATGGCTGCTGGCTTGTGATGTGACATATTCAGCAGAAAATGGGTAAAACTTTAACAGAAAAACAATCTCGGTCACAGAGGAGTTACAGGATGACCCATACACGGGAATGTGCTAATTATCATAAATACAACACATTTATTGGACATAAAATATCTCTGCAGCGTTTTCATTCTCTTCTGTAGACTGTACAATAAAGGAATTGTGATTCGCTGGCTTTTCTGCAGAGAGCGGATCTCTGTTGATGTGTCTAATTTTTGTGTGCCATGACTGAATCCATAATGTATTTGACATTTATACTGTTTTTAAATGCTTCGGTATAATTTTCACAAGCAATTGGTACATTTTCAAAACTCTTAGCAGTAATATCACAACAGATCATCAAAAGTGCACATTTAAGCATATTTTCAGTGTTAGAACAATAAACAAAATCACAAAGTATCCTTTTCACTAAGTGTTTGATCTACATAAATGTTTCATTCACGGCAATTCAACTTTTTTCATTTAACATCTTTAATCATTTCTACTCCGTACCTCACACAAAATGATTGTGTACTGCCAGAAAGCATTTCAAGGTCAAAGGGCATTGACTCAGGCCACTGGCCACCTCCCCTCTCCAATCTTTCACAACATTTCCCAACATCGCATGTTTTCATGAGGCATTACTCAGTAGTAGGACTATAAATATCACTACAGATTTCTGATCAGCTTCAGACTCACCATATCAAGAACAGAGACTCCAGGTAAGTCTCAGTGTTCTCTATTTAAAATTTTAACCGCATTTGGCATCTATTCGCTTAAAAGTTATTTTTGAGCAGTATGTACCAGTCGTGCTAGTTTTGAATTTGAATTTGAATTGAACAGTCAGATTTCCATACCATATCTTATTAAACTCTCAAATACAGACTGATAAAACAACATCTTCTGGTTCACAGACTGTTGATGTGAGAAGACCAGCATAATAATTGTGCACGTAAACACCTAAGTACTTAAATGAAGAAACCCATTCAATAACAGATCTAGGATCGAAAATCATTTCAACAGTTTCATTTAAAATCAAAGAATTAGTATCACACCAGCCTACAAACCTGTCAACATCAGAAAGGTCCCGCAAAGGTTTTGCTTTCCTATTCAACAAACTCAATATTGCATTGTCATCAGAAAATGTGATGAAGAATGTATTCTCCTGACTAGCAACACACTCATTAGTAAATAGTGTAAATATAACGGGTGAGCTGACCTTAGCGGGCCCCTATATTAATAGTTTTCTCCTCAGAATAGGAGTTATTAACTCTGACCTGTTGTGTACGAATACTTAAAAAAGAATAAAACCACTTCATGCAGAATGGATTCACATTTAACTCTATCAACTATATTGGGTTGAAGTGTATTAAACGCTGAACTAAAATCTATTAAAAGTAAACGAGCACATGCTTGGGAACAGGGCTGGACTGGTAATCGGGCATCCCGGGCATTTTCCTGGTGGACTGACGCACTTTGGGTCCGATACAAGGTTATTGATTTATTTTTTGCCACGGACTGGCCCATCAGTTTTTTTTTTTGTCCATACAATATTTTATGGTAGCCTAGCCAAAGTGGTTAGGTTGCCAACATTATTTAAAATATCGTCTTTTGTGTTTCACAGAAGAGAGTAAGTGAAACGGGTTTGGAACAATTTGAGGGTGAGTAAATGATGACAGAATTTAATAGCAGGAAATTCACTTTAATGCATCAAAATCAGTTCTTTACTGTTGAGTGCATTTCTGTGTGACAAAAGTGCAATAATATCCATCATTATTTGTCCATGTCTTAGTATTATTTTTTTACTCAAATTTAAGGCCCTAACCCCAGCAAAAACATTCACGGGGGACTCATGGGCCGGATGGGTTTGTCCAGGGCCAAATTTTAGCCCCAGTCCAGCCCTGCTTGGGAATCTTCTAAATGGCTATTCACCAAATGAGTGATACAGTTCCCTTTCGAAAGGGAACTCGCGCTGCGTCAGCTGACACTACGGGGAACCATAGAAGTGTGCCTCCATGTCCAGATATGGTTTGAGTGATCTGAACCATATACATCCATCCATCCATCACAGCGTGACAGGTGCCTGAAATCACAATCACAAAACGTCAATCCTATTGACTTTTTTCCCGTGAGGCCACACACACTCTCTGAAAGGGCCATATTCGGCTCGAGAGCCATTTCCCAACAGTGGAAAATCAGCAGCCAATCAAAACGCACACAACCCATAGCAACGTGTCATGGCAACGCCTCAACTGAAATTGTCCGACTTTTGAGCCGTTCGTTACTATTGCATACATTGTCATGTTATAATAATCACATTTATTTAGTTTTATTGACCACGATATTATCATTGATATTTGTCTGAGAGGGGCACGTCTGATTCATTTTGAAAAAGGGGAGGGGCTCGAGCACCCAAAGCCCCCTCCCCCCCCCACCACCCCCCCCCCCCCTGCACGTGCTGCCCAGTCCAACCTTGTGTGCAAGGTGAAATTAACCTGATCCTTTAGAACAGTTACAACAAGTCTTTCAAAGCATTTCATAATATCATAATAATAATATTATAAAGCACATACGTGTTCTGTCCGCATGTCTTTAATGTGTTTATTAGAGGTTGAATTCAAATCCAATACTGCCAAACTGCCCATACTCCTGAATACATGCTTCTGAATAGGATGTCTACTTCATAAATTGTGTGAAATGATGGATGTATATGGTTCAGATCACTCAAACCAGATCTGGACATGGAGGCACACTTCTATGGTCAGTAATGGAGTTTGGATGTCATCTAGTGAATAGTATGGTACTGCGCCCAACAGAATCTCACTGAAAGCTCTTTAGATAAAAACTCAGATTTGGAAATCAGCTTTTGGCTTTGATTTTCTTGCAGTTTTTGAGTAAAACATGGTTTGTAATAAATATATTTTACATAAAACACAAATAATTATATTTTTACATTGTACGTTTTCATAAACTATTTTTTACCCTTTTCCTATTTCACTTTCATAATTTATTTTATTTCTGCAATAATCTGCCAAATGTCTTCTTTAAAACCAGTCCAACTTTATTTTCTAGCATTTCTTTAATTGAAGCCATTTAAATGTGGTTAATGCATTTGCATGTCTATGTGAAAAAGGCGGATGGACAGCTAAGGGGTTAAAAAATATTTCTGTTTTTCTGATTTTTTAAAAAGTTTAAAGGATGGGGTGTGATAAAAAAAAGGTTAAGAACCACTGTTATAAACTCAATGTTTCAATTCAGTTTCATTTTGAACTCAAACACATTTGGAGATCAGCAGCCAGGCAGTTGATGAGTTATGTGTAGTGTTTCCACACAAAGCATTATCACAGTATGTGTAGTTTAAATCCAAAAGAAAATGCATGACGCAGAAAAAACCTTAAAGGTAATATTGACAAGCTATAATGCACGTTCGTGTTCTTTCTGCATGTCTTTAATGTGTTTATTAGAGGTTGAACCATCTCTTCAGAAGTGAGGGGGGCAGAGAGGTCAGGGGTAATACCAGTTTTCTTGTTAAATGTTTTCTTTTCATCAAATGATCATATGAGAATGATTTCAGAAGGATCGTGTGACACTGAAGACTGGAGGAATGATGATAATTCAGCTCTGATCACAGGAATAAATCACACTTTACTATATCATTACAAATTAAAACATCTGTGAATATATATGTGAATATATTTCGCAATATTAATGTTTTAACTGTATTTTTTATTAAATAAATGCAGCCTTGGCAAGCAGAAGACACTAAACATTAAAAAGGCTGTCAGTTAGTGTCACATGTCTGTCCTGTCTTGTGGAGCACATGTGGTGTGTTGTTGTTTTGGGCTGTGCTCGTGTCTCTGTCTGATCCCTCCCCCTTATCTGATTAGTGTTTGATTTCCTCCACCTGTTCCCTCCTGATTTCTTCCCCTTTATATAGTTCCCATGTGCTCACAGTCTTTGTGGTTACGTTGTATATGTCTTGTCTACGTGTTCCTTCCCTGTGATCCGCTCCCTGACTGCCCTTCCCTGTGATCCGCTCCCTGACTTTTTGGTTTGTTGTTTGGTTCTATTTAGTGATGGGCAGACCGAGGCTTCGTGAAGCAATGAAGCAGTTGAAGCAAATGTTCCATATTGTTTCGAAGCTTCGAATCAATCTGACACCCGTCTCTACGGCGCCATCTAGTGGTCACTTGCATGTATTGCCTTGACAATGATCCATGTAAAAAAAAAAATTTTTTTAAATCTGTCTGACAACTACATGGTCTTGGTTTTGTAACCTGTAGCCTCGTCATTGTAAAGAACTATATGTTTTGTTTTTTTGTTATACAAAATGAACATTAATAAAATAAATAAAGCCACAATGTGTCACATTTGTTACAAAACTTCTTTATTCAAAAATATGAATTGCTCTACTGTTGAAGGACTCAGCTGACTTCTTTTTTTTACATATAATTTCTCCAGCCTTTGAAAAAATCCTCTCACAAGGGACACTTGTTGCTGGCATGCACAAATATTTTTTTGCAAGTACACACAAATGAGGGAAAATCTCTGCTCTCTCTTTCCAATAAATTAATGGATCATGCGTTCTGGGCAAAAACGCATCTTTCAGGTATTTTTTCACTTCTACAGTTGCATCAGCTGTAGTGCTGTGTGTCGTCTGGGTTTCACGGATACGACTATCAAACATTCCCATAAACTGTCCTGGGTTTCTGCTGGTGTTGTTGATGATGATGATGATGGTCCTGATGTTGACATTAGTGGCTCTGAATGAAAATTAAAACAACAATTAGTTACAAAGCATAAACTGACAGCATATATGAAGTATAATGTTCATAATTATTCAGATGAACCATCTCCATAAAGTTAGATGAAGACTGAGACTGCTCACCAGGAGTTGCTGTGTTTGAACGCATCAATGAAGCGCACTCCAGTGTGAGGTTTTTTTTCCAGCTTTTTCAGTTGGTACAATTCCCAAAAGGACACATTTTTGAACCTTGGGTCCAGCAGTGTCAGTAGCAGGCCTAGGTACAGGGGGAATCCTCTGCACCCTCCAAAATGGCAGGATGAGTGCTCCTCAAATGGCGCATCATGGATGATGTATTGTTGCAGAAGGCTCGCTGCCTATCACAATACACACATCTCACTTTATTTGGTGCTTGCAAATGCTCCCACACTACAGATGTACGGCATCTCTTACGTGGAGCCTCCATTTTTATCTATTCTATTAATATATCTATCTATATATCACCTATGAATCTATATCTATATAATTCTATATATCCAACTTATGCTGTGCTATCTATCTGTCACTATCTAACTAAGTCTATATGAATGTGTCACTATATCTATCCTAACTATACGTCACTGTCTATACCTATCAGTCAATATATCTCATTTAAATCTAGCCTAAATATAACTAACCAAAGCGCACTATAAATCTCACTGCTATCACAAAATCACTGCTATCACAAAATCTCTCTCCTCTCACAAAAACCCACGAGGTGAAGTTGGATTAACTTCACTTTTAAACTGTGGTGAATTAGGTTTATACAGATGTGTGACTGTGTGGTTTGTTCCCGCCCCCTTTAATCAACGCAGTTTCGGCAGACGCCACCTGATGAAACACTTCGAAGCTTCATTTAGCCATAGTCACGTGACATGGGTGTTTCGAATCACAGTTCGGAGCAGTGTTTCGAAACATCTGCGCTTCTGGATCTCGGCAACGCCCCGAAACGTCTGTTTCGCGTCAGCCATCCCTAGTTCTATTATGTTATGTTTTGTATTATATTATGTTTTCCCCCTTGTGGGTTTTTGTTTGTGTTTATGTTCATTTTTATATTAAATTCATTTCCTTTACCTGCAATTGAGTCCTCACCTCAGTTTCCTTCAGCGTAACGTGACAGAACGTAACCACCACTATGAGGATTCAGCAGAGAAGAAGGTCACAGCAAGCACCTACCTCTTTTGTCTCCTGTCCCCTCTGGGACCGCATAGTCCAGTTCAGTTCCCTGAGCACTATGCGGCAAGAGGGGACGGAGATAAGAGAATTTGCACAGGAGTTTAAGAGGGCTGCTAAGGGACTGGGATACCGAGATGAGTCTCTTAAGGAGCTCTTCAATTATGCCCTCGACGAACCGTTCGATTGGGTCGTAATGAGAGCGCTGGAGGGGACAACATTCGAGGAGGCGGTGGATTATTTCACTGGCCAGAGAAAGAGGACCCCTCCCCTGAGTCCGGTGGCTCCATTTCCGGTGGTCCCTGTTCCGGTGGACCCAGTTCCAGTGGTTCCGAAACGAAGGAGGAGGAGAAAGCCGGACTCGGTGCCGGTGGACTCGGTGCAGGTGGACTCGGTGCAGGTGGACTCGGTGCCGGTGGACTCGGTGCTGGTGGTCTCTAAGCGGAGTAGGAGAAGGAAGGCTCCCTCTGTGACGGCTCCGGGGGTCTCAGTTCCAGGGGATCCAGTTCTGGTAGTTCCGGTTCCGGTGGACCCAGTTCCAGTGGTCCCTGCTCTGACCGTGCCGCCCAGACGCCCTGCTCTGACCGCGCCGCCCAGACGCCCTGCTCTGACCGCGCCGCCCAGACGCCCTGCTCTGACCGCGCCGCCCAGACGCCCTGCTCTGACCGCGCCGCCCAGACGGCCTGCTCTGACCGCGCCGCCCAGACGGCCTGCTCTGACCGCGTCGCCCAGACGCCCTGCTCTTCCCGCGCCGGCCTGGCGTCCTGCTCTTACCGCGCCGGCCTGGCGTCCTGCTCTTCCCTGGCCACCTGAACTCCGCGGACCGCCCTGGCCGCCTGAACTCCGCGGTCCGCCCTGGCCACCTGAACTCCGCGGTCCGCCCTGGCCGCCTGAACTCCGCGGACCGCCCTGGCCCCCTGAACTCCGCGGGCCGCCCTGGCCGCCTTTTTGTTTCCCCATTCCCTCTCTGGTCTGTTTCCCCCTTCCCTTCCTGGTCTGTTTCCCCCGTCCCTCCCTGGTCTGTCCCTCCCGTCCCACCCTAGGTCTGCCCCTCCCGCCCCACCCCACCCTGGGTCTGCCCCTCCCGCCCCACCCTGGGTCTGCCCCTCCCGCCCCACCCTGGGTCTGCCCCTCCCGCCCCACCCTGGTCTGCCCCTCCCGCCCCACCCTGGTCTGCCCCTCCCGCCCCACCCTGGTCTGCCCCTCCCGCCCCGCCCTGGTCTGCCCCTCCCGTCCCGCCCTGGTCTGCCCCTCCCGTCCCGCCCTGGTCGGTCCCTCCAGGCCAGCCCTGGTCGGTCTCTCCCGTCCCGCCCTGGCCTGTCTCTCCCGTTTCGCCCTGGCCTGTCTCTCCCGTCCCGCCCTGGCCTGTCTCTCCCGTCCCGCCCTGGTCCGTCCCTTCCGTCCCACCCTGGTGTGTCCTCCCGGTCCCGCCCTGTTCTTGTGGAGCGTCTGGTAGCCACTCCTTAAGGAGGGGGTAATGTCACATGTCTGTCCTGTCTTGTGGAGCACATGTGGTGTGTTGTTGTTTTGGGCTGTGCTCGTGTCTTTGTCTGATCCCTCCCCCTTGTTATCTGATTAGTGTTTGATTTCCTCCACCTGTTCCCTCCTGATTTCTTCCCCTTTATATAGTTCCCATGTGCTCACAGTCTTTGTGGTTACGTTGTATATGTCTTGTCTACGTGTTCCTTCCCTGTGATCCGCTCCCTGACTTCCCTTCCCTGTGATCCGCTCCCTGACTTTTTGGTTTGTTGTTTGGTTCTATTATGTTTTGTATTATATTATGTTTTCCCCCTTGTGGGTTTTTGTTTGTGTTTGTTCATTTTTATATTAAATTAATTTCCTTTACCTGCAATTGAGTCCTCACCTCAGTTTCCTTCAGCGTAACGTGACAGTTAGCTCTGCATTATTCATATTCTTTATTGTCAATAAATACCTTGAGATGGCTGGAAAAACACAAAGCATATATTGTCGCAGTCGTGTTTGTTGTCATGTTTCATCAGTCATAGCGATTGTTTTTCTTCAGCTGCTGCTACAGCGCTCAATGCCTTTGGAACGGGACGGGTTTTACTTCGTTTAACTAGTAAAATGTGTACAAGTTTATTTAACGATAACATGTTAACTAACATAAGAGAAAATAAATGACTTGCTGATGATATCCTCCGTTGGGTCAAGTCACGCAGTTCTTCTTCTTCTGAGGTAAATTCAAGGCTTATTCCACACAGCGTATTCTTCCAAACTCTATGAAAAGCAGAAGAATGATGACGCTTGATGCTTTGTTTATCGAGGGGATGCAGGCGCTCACATAGACGATTACTGTGTGAAGAGCTTGTGCTGTGCGTGGGTGTGGTCACATTAAAGATAATGAGTAGAGGTATCAGAAACTGTACCTCTTGTAGTTTTCATATGAATTTCATAAAGGAGAATATTTCTTTAATATGAATTACTTAATTTAAAAGTAGACACTTTAAGCTTTCTAAAGATATGTCTCTCATGTCTGTGTGGAAAGTATTCACATTAACATTATCGACACAGGACCTTGAACTGAGGAACACTGAGTGCTTGAATACACATGGAATGATAATCAACCGAACAGGTGTGCACAAACAAAAAGCAGAATATGACAATGAAACTAAACATGGCAATGTTGTTGTATGCATCTCCTTCACTGACCTTCACTGATATTCACACAGGGCTCCTTGTTGACGGTTCCAAGATGGCCGAACATATGATGTCCCTGAAGCAGCCGAGCTGGATCTACTGTACATGTTTATGGTTGGCAACCCTAGCTGTGGTGAATGCACAGGTAAGTGCACTCCCTCAGGCAAAATGTGGAAGTGTAAACAGATTTTTTTTTTTTTTTTGGAAATTTTTTTTATGAACCATTCTTTCCAAAATAGGAAGTGCTACAACCTAAACCTGACAAGCTTCAGATTTTAAATGAAGACACCAAAGGAAACACAAAATATTCAGGTAAGATTGAAATGTTACAAAATGTGAATGTGCTATTGTGGCGGGCAGCGAGGTCGAAGGACCGTGAGGGCGGGACGAGGCGGCGCTCATCAGGGAGGATGAACGCCAGCTGCGCGCCACAGCTATCAACAATATCACAGGGACAGATTCAAAATTATTAGAAGAACAAATTGTCTCAGGTTATGTATGTAATCTCTAAGAGGGGAGCGAGACGCTGCGTCATGATATTGATGCTATGGGAATGCCTGCTGCAGAACCGGTGTCTGAAGCATGTGTGCCAAAAAACACCAATTCTGAGGTCCGGTTCCATAGTGTGCACATCTCTTGCTATGATGATTTATGCAGTGAAGGGAAGAAGACTTAAAGTACGATTGGTAAGAGCATTTCTTTTTAGAAGTTGGTCATTTATAAACGTGATAGTCTTGAAAGTTTCTTAACATGGGCTGTGTACAATATTCACATGTAAATGGTAAACAACAAACACAACCAAGGAAACAGCTCCGATCACGTTGTTTCAGTCCTACTTTGAAATGTTTACAAGACAGCAAACGGATAAAAAAACCTGATTCGAGTTACTTGACTGTAACCCTGTTCCCTGATAAAGCGGATCAAGATGCTGCACTACTTAGCACTATTGGGAACCACCTTTAGTGTGACCAGCTGTGAATGTAGTGTGTAAACACATCAATGGAATTGACCCAGAGGTATTATAGTCTCGGTTGGTGATGTCACAAGAGCGCTCCTGCTCTGGCTATAAATAGATGAGCACCAGCTTCTTCAGGATATTTTGTTTGAAGAGCAGTCCTGGGACTGTATCTTCAGCACAGCATTGCAACTTAGCATCTCGTTCCGTTTTATCAGGGAACAGGGTTACAGTCAAGTAACCCCAAGCGTTCCCTTTCAAATGCTACACTCAATGGGAACGAGAATACCCACGCCGCCTTGCTTGAAGGTGTCTGGACCCCTTACAGTTGTGTAGGTGTGCTCACAAGAACGCAAGGAAGCCTCAGACATTAGCTTGTGACTCAAGGATGTGAGAGCCCGGAGTGGCATGAGCATCCACACTATAAAACCTTATGAATGTGTGCAGAGAGGGCCAGCCTTCCGCATCACAAACACTTTGTAAGGGGAACCCCTTGCTAATGCAGTAGAAGAGGCGACCCCCCTGGTGGAGTGAGCCCTTTAACCTATTGGCGAAGCTTGACCACGTGCCTCATAGGCAAGAACAATAGCATCCCTGTACAGGTGCATTTTGGGCCATGTATGTGCCATCGCATCCAGACCCAGGGGGGCTGGATGACTGAGCAAGAAGTAGAGGGGACATTGCGCTGTCTGATAAGAGGTGAAGACGTCCACTTCCGCTCTGTAAAATCTGGTCCAGATCTGCTTGACTACTTCTGGGTGGAGTTTCCACCCCCCATCTATAATTTCTGTCCGGATAGTAAATCTGCTCCCACATTCAACTGCCCCAGAATGTAAACTGCCCTGAGTGACAGGAACTTTTCTGATTTATGTAAGAGACTGTTGCTGTGTTGTCCACCCCCACTAGGACATGACAGCCTCTCAACTGGGGGATAACTCGAGGCAGCTGATGTGCCCATTGAGCTGATGACTCCCCATTCCCCTTGGGCTGGACAACCACTCAAGACTGCACCCCAGCCCATCAGGGAGGCGTCTGTCATTAACCACCTGCGATGACAAGGCAGACCTAGCATGGGACCCAAGGCAAGGAACCGGGGTCTGATGCACATAGTTAGTGTACGAAGCCCGTGCCGCGTCACTTTTATTCACCTTTGAGGATTGGCCCTTGGATGAAATCCCCTGGCTTTGACCCACAACTGAAACTGATGTCTCATGTGGAACAACCCCAAAGGGATCACCGTGGATGCTGATGCCATGAAACCTAACACTCTTTGATACTGCCGAACATTGAGATCTTGGCCTAGCCTGACTTTGCTCAGGGTATGCTGAATGGTCTCGATTCAAGCGGGAGACAGCTGTGCCCGCATCATGATCGAATCCCAAACAATCCCTAGATAAATCGTTCTCTGGGCAGGAGAAAGAACACTTTTCTTGGTGTTGAGTCTCAACCCTAGAGAAATTAGATGAGCTAACACAATGTCTCTGTGCTGAAGCCCCATTTCTATGTGATTGTGCTAGTATTAAACAATGGTCTATGTAATTTAAAATGTGAATGCCCCGGAGTCGTCATGGAGCCAGTACTGCATCCATGCATTTTGTAAACGTGTGGGGTGACAAGGCTAGGCCGAACGGAAGAACCCGAAATGAGTAAGCTTCGTCCCCGAAAGCGAACCTCAGCCACCTGTGTTGTGGCAATATTTATATGTGAAAATATGCATCCTTCAGATCGAATGTGACGAACCAATAGTGATGTTGAATTTGCGACCAGACCGCCTTTATGGTTAACGTCTTGACCTTTGACTGTACGGTTTAAGCCTCGAAGATCTAAGATTGGACGCAACCCCCCCGTCCTTCTAAAATAAAAAATGTCACCCCAGGATGTGCTATAGGACTGTGAAACTCTAGTGATGGACTAGTGGGTGCGGCCGCCAAAGCACACAAAGAGCCTTCAGTTTGCCTGAAAGCAGCGGAACACACTATGTATATTCTCAGCGCTCTGACAGGACAGAGCAAATTAGCATCTTCCTCATCTAGCGATGATGAGAGTGCTGAAAGTGAATGACCTGTGCTCTGAACGGAGTCGAGAGCACCTTAGGTACATATCCATGTCTTGGTTTGAGGACGACTTAGAGTCGTTTGGCCCAAATTCCAGACAAGAGGCGCTCACTGAGAGTGCGTGCAGATCACCCACTCGCTTAACTGATGCGATTGCTAGCAGAAAAGCGGTCTTGAGTGATAGGAGCTTTAAGCTCACCAAATGCAGAAGCTTGAATGTTGAGCCTGTCATAGCATCCAGGACCGTGGACAGGTCCCATACAGGGACTGAAGATGGGCGAGGTGGGTGAAGCCTTCTAGCCCCTTTGAGGAAGCGCACGATAAGATCGTTCTTCCCCAGTGACAGTCCATTCACTTGAGTGTGGTACGCTGCTATAGCAGCCACATAAACTTTGAGCGTGGAGGGGGAACAACCCGCATTCAGTAGCTCTTGTAAAAAAGTGAGCACTTCTGACACTTCACAATTATGTGGGATCAGACTTTGTGCTTTACACCAGTCCGAAAAGACTGACTCCGTCTACTCCATCTGTGTTTTGATCAATCGCATCTGGATTTAGTCTTTGACAACAACATGTTTTTCTCAGCTTTTCGCTCAAAATGTATGTTTAACATCTTGACCTTTGACTGTACAGTTTACGCCTCGAAGATCTAAGATTGGACGCAACCCTCCATCCTTCTTGGGAACCAGGAAGTATCTGGTGTAATAGCCTGACTCCTTCTCTGGAAGAGGAACATATTCTTTGGCCTCTTTGACCAGAAGAGTAACCGATGCGTTCCCTTTTGAGAGTACTCTCTATGGGGGACAAATGCAAAACGCCACGTGCTCGCTTAACGGCTCTGATAGCCTGGAGAAACCATACCCAGGCCGACCTAAGTGGGCCCGTAAAGATGATATTCATAGAAGTCCCCAATATGAGCCAGACCTGAGTCGGGCTATTTCAATTAGAATAACACACAAAGATATATGTATATATAATATATATAGACCAGACAGAGTCGGGCCAATAGGAATATTGAACGACCAGACAAGTCGAGTCATATAAGGAATGTGCTTATGAATTATACAAATACTTAACCCAGACCGGACTATCGGGCCGTATGGGGTTAATATGTATTATACGGCGAGATATCATCCAGTGAAATGCCAGTAGACCAAGCCCACAACGAGGCCATGCCTCTAGTAGAATGGGCTTTGATGCCTATAGGGCAGCTGAGATCTTTGGACTCATAAGCCAGCGAGATGGCATCCACTATCCATCGTGACAAGGTATGCTTTGTAACCGCGCACCCGCGGGTGCGGCCGCCAAAGCACACAAAGAGCCTTCAGTTTGCCTGAAAGCAGCGGAACACACTATGTATATTCTCAGCGCTCTGACAGGACAGAGCAAATTAGCATCTTCCTCATCTAGCGATGATGAGAGTGCTGAAAGTGAATGACCTGTGCTCTGAACGGAGTCGAGAGCACCTTAGGTACATATCCATGTCTTGGTTTGAGGACGACTTAGAGTCGTTTGGCCCAAATTCCAGACAAGAGGCGCTCACTGAGAGTGCGTGCAGATCACCCACTCGCTTAACTGATGCGATTGCTAGCAGAAAAGCGGTCTTGAGTGATAGGAGCTTTAAGCTCACCAAATGCAGAAGCTTGAATGTTGAGCCTGTCATAGCATCCAGGACCGTGGACAGGTCCCATACAGGGACTGAAGATGGGCGAGGTGGGTGAAGCCTTCTAGCCTCTTTGAGGAAGCGCACGATAAGATCGTTCTTCCCCAGTGACAGTCCATTCACTTGAGTGTGGTACGCTGCTATAGCAGCCACATAAACTTTGAGCGTGGAGGGGGAACAACCCGCATTCAGTAGCTCTTGTAAAAAAGTGAGCACTTCTGACACTTTACAATTATGTGGGATCAGACTTTGTGCTTTACACCAGTCCGAAAAGACTGACCATTGCCTGAATAGAGCCACCTGGTCGCGGGGGCTCTAGCTTCAGAAATAATGTTTAATACATTTTCAGAGAGGTTCTTGTGTACCCGTTGATGGGCCATACATGAAGAGCCCATAGATCGGGACAGGGATGCCAGATCTGCCGTTTCGCCTGCATGAGGAGGTCTCTCCTCAGCGGAATTGGCCACAGGGCTGTATCTGACATCCGACTTAGCTGTGAGAACCATGGTTGATTTCTCCAGAGCGGGCTATTAAAAGCACAGTGCATTTGCTCTCCCTGATCCTCTCTATGACCTGAGGTAACATTGAGATTGGGGGAAAAGCGTAAAGAGGAAGGCTGGGCCATTCGTGGGCCAGCGCGTCCTTGTGTTTGGAGAAATATATTAGGTATTGAGCATTGTCTTGTGAGGCGAAAAGATCCCCTTTTCCCTCGCCAAACATGCCCCAAATTGTTTGAATCATTTGTGGGAGAAGAGACCACTCTGCTGGGGACACTTTTCCCCTGGACAGCATGTCCGGACCCAGATTCAGAATGCCTGGCACATGAGTCGCTCTCAGCGAGCTCAGGTTGTGCTCCGCCCATATAAGGACTTTTTTCGCCATTGTGTGCAGACCAATTGATCTTGGGCTGCCTGGCGATTTATATAGGCTACCACTGACCTGCTGTCCGTTCGGATCAGGACATGGTGGTGCTTTATGTACGGAAGGAAAGCTCTTAGCGATAGCGTGACCGCTTTCATCTCAAGACAGTTTATGTGAAGGCTCTTTTCCGAGTCTGACCAGAGACCGGAGACTGGCCTGCCCTCGAGAAGGGCTCCCCAACCTAGGTTGGATGCATCTGTCGAGATAACTTTCCACTTCGTATCAGTGCCCAAACTCACACCCGTCTGATACCAGATGGGATTTTTCCAAGGAACCAGAGCCAATACGCAGCTGTGGTCTACCTTGATTTGTAATCGGCCCGAGAGCCATGCGTGAGCTGGAACGTGGCAATTCAGCCAGTGCTGGAGAGGGCGCACGTGTAACAGACCTAGTCTGAGGTCTGGCGCCGCCGAGGCCATGAGACCCAACATCCTTTGAAAGAGTTTGAGAGGAGTGTATGCACCGAACCTGAGGGAAACCACTCAGTTCTGAACAGAGAGCGTGCGCTGTGATGTCAGTCGCGCGTTCATCTGTAGTGAGTCTAACACTGTTTCCAGAAACTAAACATTCTGTGTGGGAGACAATGAGCTCTTTGCCACATTGATTCTGAGGCCCAAGCATTTCAAATGGTTGAGAAGCCAAGATCTGTGGTTTAATAATTGTATCTCTGACTGAGCTATTATGAGCCAGTTGTCAAGATAGTTGAGAATTCTCATTCCTCGAAGCCTCAGCGGGGTTAGCGCCGCTTCCATGCACTTCGTAAATGTGCGGGGATCCAGAGATAGACCAAAGGGTAGCACCCTGTATTGGTAAACTTTCCCCTCGAAGGCAAATCTCAAGAATGGCCTGTGATGAGGGGCTATTTGGATGTGGAAATAGGCATCCTCTAGATCTACAATGAAGAACCAATAGCCCGGGTGAATGTGCGCGAGGATTTGTTTAATTTTCAACATTTTGAACGGGCACTTCATAAGGGCCATGTTCAGATGTCTGAGAACTAGAATGGGCCTGAGACCACCGTCCTTTTTTGGTACAAGGAAGTACCGACTGCAAAAGCCTGACTCGCTTTGTGAGGGGTGCACGGTTTCCACCGCTCCCTTTATTAACAGTTTTGATATTTCGGTTCGAAGCACGTGACTCATGTCGCTTGTGGTCCAGTGGGTTAAACCACTGAACTGATATGCAGAAGGTTGCTGGTTCGATCCCAGCGGTCACCACCAGTGTGTCCTTGAGCAAGGCCTTTTATTCCATGTTGCTCCAGGGGGATTGTCCCTGTAATAAGGCACTGTAAGTCGCTTTGGATAAAAGCTTCTGCAAAATGCATAAATATAAATATGACATTTTATTTGTTATTTTCTGCAGCCTTGGTATCGGCGTCCATTGAAGTGGCAGCTCTAGGAAGACCTCTTTTTCCTGGTATGCTGTATGACCTCCGCAAGGATACCTTCATTCCAGGTGCTTTACCAACCTAAAATAAACAGATAAAACCATTTATTTTCCCCTCTTCACCAAATGTTGCATCACTAGTACTTAACAACACAATAAAACCTGCATGATTCTTCAACAGTGCATTCATAACACAGTGCCTCCTCATACGTGACTGTTAAAGCCATTTCTCATTTCAGGTGTTACTCTGTGGGATAGGAAGTCACTGAGGGAAGATTTGGACACCCGTCCACAGCCCACGACAGATGTGAAGTTCAGTAGCTCTGACTCTCTCTCTAGTAAGTTCAGTCTCCTGGATGTAAGTGCTTCCCTGAAGGCCAGCTTCTTAGCAGGGCTGGTGGAGGTGGGAGGATCTGCCAAGTTTCTGAATGACACCAAATCCTCAAACCAACAGTCCAGAGTAACAATGTATTACAGTGAAACCTCCAAATTCGAACAGCTCATTATGACTCGTCTGGACCAGATCACCTACCCTCAGGTGTTTGAGCAGAAAACTGCAACTCATGTGGTCTCGGCTGTACTGTATGGAGCTCAGGCCGTCATGGTGTTTGATCAGAGATTTTCAGAAGAGGAAAATAAGGAGGAGATTGAGGGACAACTGAATATCATGGTCAAGAAGATCCCTGGATTTTCTTTTGAGGGAAAAGGAGCTATAAATATGACAGATGGTGATAAGAAAAAGGCTGAGAGCATTGCTTGCACATTTCATGGTGAAATCAGCCTTAAGCAGAACCCCACCACTTACATGGAGGCCATAGAGGTGTTCAAGAAGCTCCCCACTATCCTGAAGGAGAATCCACAGAATGAAGTTCCAATCAAAGTCTGGCTCTATCCTCTTTCTCTACTGGATACAACAGCAGCTCAGCTGGAGAGAGAAATCAACACACATCTGGTTTCCAACACTGAAGATATAATAGAGGAGCTGGGAGAAGTAGAGAGGACATACAATGACCTCTCCAGAAAAAAACTGGTAAATGCTTTCAATGATATCAAAGAGAGGCTGCATTCATTTCAGAGCTCATTTAGCATTTACAAGACAAGGCTCCTGAAAGCAGTGGCCAGGGTCTTGCCTGCTATACGAGGAGGAAAGATGGAGGAGAAGTCCCTGGAAGACATTCAGAAGATCCACTACAGCTCCCCTTTTAAAGCTGACAGGATTAACCAGTGGTTAGATGGTGCACAGTCTGAACTTAACCTCTTGAGTTCTCACGTCAAGATGCTGGAGGGAATAAAAACTGAAGATTCAGATCGTCTCAACTCCATTCTCCTTAATCCTAATATTGATGTTGTGGTGTGCTTGACATTCACATCTCTGAAGTATGAAGACCCATATCTTTCAACCCTGAAGGAGTTTCTGAAATCTGACAAGTTTAAAGAGCTAGATGGGGAACAAAACATGGTTTCTGTGGCATCTGTCAGAAAGTGGTTCAGCGATACTGATGTCATCTCAAAGATGAGAGAGAACTTTTCTCTTTTCAGAAGTTTTTCTGAGGCTAATAAAGATGAAAAGGGATACAGATTCATTATTTCTGCCATCCCCGATCCATCCAGTCCAGGCTCCTCCATCCGTCTGTATGAAAAAGGGAAGCTGACAGACACTCAGTTCCAGCCTGTGTCGAAGCCTCCCCCTCCAGAAGTGAAGGAGGTCCCGGAGCGCAGTGTGTCCCTGAAACTGCAGAAGTCCCCGACTGGAGAAACTGTGCAGTACAGAGTGGAGTACCAGCAGCTGAAAGAGGAACAGTGGCATGTCATTAACACACCTGATGAAGACTTTACTCTGACTGGATTGAAGCTTGGAAAGCAGTACATGATCCGCTACAGGATTGTTGGTAAAGTGGGAGTGAGTGAAGCCAGTGACACTATCGGCCCCATACCGTCTTCAGGTGAGTGCCATATGAACATTGCATTCAATTATTTTAAAGGAGATGGTGGTCTAATGGGTTAACCCACTGAACTGATATGCAGGAGTTTGCTGGTTCAATCCCACCATTGGTGTGTCCTTGAACAAGGCTTTAAGGTCTGTATGCGCGCGTTTACACCCTTCTTTCTTTATGGAAATAAGTTTCTGCCGCCACAATTTTCTGAAACAATATTATATAACCGTTTTAATATTATATGCTAATATTATATGCCATTATATAACTGTTTCCTTGATCTTACAAAATAATTCATTATAAATCTGTTTTTATAGGGTGGGAATCACTAACTATATATCGTTTAAGGTACTCTGGAAGTATTTAATACCAACCTGTCATGCACAGGTTGTCTGTGCAACAAGGCTGTGGTGTACAGAAAACGGCTCGGGTTACGTCTGTAACCCTTGTTCCCTGAGAAAGGAACGAGCACTGCGTCGGAACGACACTTTGGGGATACTCCCTTAGCACTAGCGAATCTGAAGTCCGTATAGAAACTAAACCAATCTGATTGGCGTGCGTGATGACGTCACTGTGACGGCATACCCGGAAGTATAAAAGGGGAGCCGGCGCATTGAAACGGCAGCTATTGCTCTGAAGCATGCGCTCCAGGCGTGCCGAGGTGTGGTGACGCGACGCAGTGCTCGTTCCCTTCTCAGGGAACAAGGGTTACAGACGTAACCTGAGCCGTTCCCTTTCGAGGGAACTCTCACTGCGTCGGAACGACACTTTGGGGAACGAGTACCCACTAGCCCACACCGAGGGTAGCGCCTGCCCTAGTGTGAAGCCGGAGACTAGAACTTGAGCACAACTAGGACTTGAGTACCCTCGCGCGAGGCGCCATAGGGAGATACTTCTCCACCCCTTCCTTTTCCGCGCCCCAACCGGTGAGGGAGGCGTCTGTTGAAACGGTTTCCCGGCAACAAGACGCTCCCAACACTGGCCCCTGGGACAGAAACCAAGGTTTCTTCCATATAATTAGGGAACGAAGGCATCTGCTCGTTACCCTGATCATACGGAAAGGATTCCCTCTGGGGGAAAACCCCTTGGTTTCCAACCACCACTGTAGAGGTCTCATGTGCAGCAGGCCAAAAAGTATCACGTTGGACGCTGCTGCCATGTGCCCCAACACTCTCTGAAAGTGCTTCCTAGTGAAGGTTCCTTCTTCCGCCGTCACGTGAGGCGAAGGATGAAAAACCCGCAGAACCAAGACCTGACCACCCCTGATGACACTTCGGGCACCTAGCCCTGCCTAGGGTGAAGGATAGCCTTAACTCCCACGGGGGAAAACTCCAGGCAAGTTGGCGTTACCGCCGAGGCCTAGAGATCCCCCACTCTTTTTCCTTTAGCGATGTAATCGCTAGAAGAAAAGCCGCCTTAGGGTCAAGTTCTTTGGTTCATCCGACTCCAATGGCTCAAAGGGGGCCTCAGCCAGCCTTCGAGAACCACTGCCAGATCCCAGGTTGGGAGTCTGGAACGAGCCACAGGCCTCATCCTCCGAACCCCACGGAGGAACTGTACAACCATCTGGTGCCTACCCAAGACCATCACCCAAAGGAGTGTGGAAAGCCCCATGGCAGCCATGAACACCCTGAGTGTAGACGGGGTTAGACCCGCAGAGAAGCGATCTTGGAGGAACTCCAGCACTGAAGCCACCGGCCAGTTAACTGGGTCCACCTCACGCTCCATGCACCAAGTGGCTCACCACTTGGGGCTGTACAGTCTCCTTGTGGACGGAGCCCTGGAACTGAGTAAGGTCTCTATCACCTCTGCCGACAGGCCAGCCTCTAGGTACCTGACCCCCTCAGGGGCCAGACCCAAAGTTTCCAAACCTCCGGCCGGGGGTGAAATATAGTGCCCCCTGCCTGAGATAGGAGATCCCTCCTCAGAGGAATCTGCCATGGAGGACCTGCCAGCAGAGCTATGATGATGATAGCGGGGCTGGATGCGTGAGGGAACACCACAGTGGGCAGTGGGACGTCTCTCGAGATGCCACCAAGTCCACTTCCACTGGGCCGAACCTCTCGCACATGGCCTCCACCACCCCTAGGTGGAGTCGCTACTCCCTGGGCCTCAGCCCCTGCCTCGACAGGATGTCTGCTCCCTGATTTTGGACCCCCGGGACATACATTGCCCTGATGGACAACAGTTTCCCTAGGGTCCACAGGAGAATTTGATGCGCCAGTCTGCATAGAGGGCGCGACCTCAAACTCCCCTGCCCCGAGCCCCAACCAGTGAGGGAGGCGCCTGTTGAAACGGATTCCCGGCAACAGGACGCTCCCAACACTGGCCCCTGGGACAGAAACCAAGGTTTCTTCCATATGACTAGGGAATGAAGGCATCTGCGTGTTACCCTGATCATACGGAAAGGATTCCCTCTGGGGGAAAACCCCTTGGTTTTCAGCCACCACTGTAGGGGTCTCATGTGCAGCAGGCCAAAAGGTATCACGTTGGACGCTGCTGCCCTGAGCCCCAGCACTCTCTGAAAGTGCTTCACAGTGATGCTGTGGCCTAGCCTTATTCCTGAGACCATCGCCAGTATGGTCTCGACTCGCGCGGGAGACAATTGTGCCCGCATCGTCGTCGAGTCCCATACGATCCCTAGAACTGTAGTCCTCCGGGACCGCGTCAACACACTCTTTGTTGTGTTGAGTCTCAGCCCCAAGCACCTTATATGAGCCAGAACAACATCTCGATGCCGAACTGCCATCTCGTACGACTGGGCCAATATGAGCCAGTCGTCGAGATAATTCAGCACACGGATGCCCTGGAGTCTCAATGGAGCCAGAGCTGCATCCATGCACCTCGTGAACGTGCGTGGGGAAAGAGCCAGACCGAAGGGAAGCACTCGATATTGGTACTTCCTGTGAACTTCCTGTGACATAGAAGGATGGAGATATGGAAGTATGCATCCTTTAGATCTATCGTGACGAACCAGTCCTCGAACTGGATCTGACTCACGATGATAGGAACCGTGAGCATTTTGAATCTGAACCTCCTCAGAGACCGATTCAAATACCTCAGGTCTATAATCGGACGCAACCCTCCATCCTTTTTGGGAACTATAAAGTACCGGCTGTAGAACCCGGACTCCCTCTCTGGCGGAGGAACGCACCCTAAGGCTTCCTTCGCCAGCAAGGATTTTACTAGTTCCTTTACCCGACCCCCGCTCTTTGTCTACAGTACGCAGGACCCATGTAGAAATATTCGGAAGGCATTTCCATGCGCCGAGATACTCTACTAAGGGAACCAGCCTCTCAAGGCTGGCTTCGGGTGTTACACGAGTGTCGTCCCCAACCCCCTGAAACGGATGACCGGCAGGAAGTGGTTGGGAACGATTCTCTATGTGCGGACGCGTTAGTTGCCCAGCCGCAAGTATTTCCAGAGGCGACTGGAGCAGCATGCGTTCGCGGGAAATCGATGTGGCCCGAAGCGTCATAGACGGCGGGATTACCTCGATTTCCCCAGAGCGCCGCAGAGGAAGCAACCTCGGTTGCTCCTCTGCGGGGGGGACCGCTCTTGAAAGTCCAGCCGAAGCTAGGACTTCTTCCCAGCAGCCTTCCGCCCTGGAGTACGTTCCTCAGATCGCCTCCAGGAGTGGAAGACCGCTGGTGGAACTGCTGGTGAGAACGCCGCCTCTGTTGCCAAGCTCTTGGAGAAGGGGCTCTAGAAGCGACGCTCTCCTTCTGCACCTGCCGGTGCGAGGAGCTGGCAGACGGCTGAGGCTGCCCCCTAGGGGCCGCCTTCCCCGGCTCTGAGTGGCGAGGGAGGTACTGGCGGAAGGCTGCTGACTGCCTCTTCGCCTCCTGGTATTTGGCGACAACGGTCTCAACCACGTCACCAAATAGACCAGAAGGCGAAAATCGGGGAGTCTAGGAGGAAGGTCTTTTCCTTCTCCCTCATCCCCGACAGATTCAGCCAGAGATGCCTCTCCACAGTCACCATAGAAGCCATAGCCCGGCCGATAGCACGGGCCATCTCCCTGGTGATGCGGAGAGACAAATCTGCAGCCCTCCGTAGTTCCAGCACATCCTCCAGAGAGGGACCGTCGCCCTCATCGAGCTCTTTCAGGAGGTCAGCCAGGTAGGCCTGCAAGATAGATAATGTGTGCAAGGAACTACCAGCCCGCCCAGCCGCCATATAAGCTTTGCCCACCAACGATGAGGTGTCCCGACAGGGTTTGGTGGGCAGATAGCTCGTGAGAGCCTCTTCCACCCGAGGCATCGTCCCATAGGCTGCCTCGCGCGCCCCCAGAACATTGGAATAATCCAATACTGGAGGAACACGTGAGGAATAGGGCTTCCTCCAAGACCTACACACCTCGGTGTGTAGATCCGGGAAGAATGGTAAACCCCGGCGAGGTGTTTGGACCCGGCGAGAAAGAAACCGGTCGTCAAGCCTACTGGGTGGCTGAATTTCCGGCACTTCCTGTGGCCAATTGATATTCAATTTGGCCACCGCACGAGTCAAAACCTCAATTAGCTCCTCTTGGGCGAGTGGATGAAGCGATGAAACACTTTCTGCTTCTCCACCCGCCCCGATGCCACACTCATCCGGCTCCTCGGAACCGGAGAGAATAAGCGTTGGATCCTCAACCCTGGGGGAAGAAGCCGCAGCGCGGGCTTCCACACGGGGAGGAAGATCCTTAGAACTGTCAGACAAGGATTGGGAAAGTGCCGCAGCAGTCCCAAATCCTGCTGACAAGTCCTTCTGTGAACCCCATGATCTGTGACACCGAGACGCCTCAGCGACCGCGGGTCCAGAACCATGGGGCTCACGAGGCTGGCCGGCCTCATTGAACACGGCCAGCAGAGTGCGGAGCAGTCTGAGTGTGAGCAGCTCACAATGCTGACAGGCAGCTCCCTCGAGAGCTGCCCGAGCATGCTCAACACCCAGACACTACACACAATGCCGAAATGAAGCGGGGACACGGATACACACACTGCTTAAACTCTCTCATATTCTTTCCCATCATTCACACACACTTTTGCAACTGTGACAAACAACAGTAAATAGACAGACAATTTCAACAGAGAGCGCTATGCTGAAGAGCAATAACTGCCGTTTCAATGTGCCGGCTCCCCTTTTATACTTCCGGGTATGCCGTCACAGTGACGTCATCACGCACGCCAATCAGATTGGTTTAGTTTCTATACGGACTTCAGATTCGCTAGTGCTTAGGGAGTATCCCCAAAGTGTCGTTCCGACACAGTGAGAGTTCCCTCGAAAGGGAACAATAAATAAATACTTCTCAATCATTTGCATCTTTTTGTCTCTCAAACACTTTCATAAACACACAAAAATCTTACACATTATGCCCCTCAAGAATCATTAGCATAGAAAGTCTTATATTTTTAAGTGATGATGATGATGATGATGATGATGATGATGACAAGGACAATAACGTTGAAAGTTTATTCACCACACTCTAGGTACCAATGTCCATGAAAGCTCATGTCAAAGAAATGCACATCCCAAAGTTTCCCAGTGCAAACCTTAGTGTTGATGTTCACGCGACACAATTTCTCTTTTGTGACTGCACGGACAATGCGCATACAACAGCGCATGCCATGCGGGAGTCAATTGAGCACTTGAAAACAAAAGTCCACTAGATAGTGTGCACATGCCGAACCCCTCTTCCTGCCTTTCTCACGGCCAACTTTCAAAGGCTCGCTCGTGCGCGCATCTGTGCGCGAGACAGAGCGGAACGTAGAAAGTGAAGTAGCTTTAGCAGCTTTAGCAGTTTTATTTCCAATTTGAGCTTGATCTTCAGAAATGCTTGGGAGCTTCGCTACTGAAAAGCTATTTGATTCAGAAAACAGCAACGCTACCACCACGTTACTGAAAAATGGAGTTAAACTAGTAGCGTCACTACTTTAGCGATGCTACTGCCCAACATTGACAGTGAGACATGATTAAAATCACCTGAGATGAGAAGGAGGGAATGGGGGTGCGATGTTTGCAGTTGTGACACTGTAGTGTGAAGGAGCTCACAAGCCGCTGTAACATCACAGAGGGAGGGATGTAAACAGCTATTGCAATAACATGCAAAAACTCCCGTGGCCGATAATATGGCCGAATTCCAATAGCCAACAGTTCAATATCCCGTGTACAAAGTTTTTTCTTAACACTGATGTGTCTGGGATTACTCCATCTGTCATTTACATACATAACGATCCCTCCTGCCCTCTTCTTTCCACTCTCTGCAGCTGTCAGATCCGCTCTCACAATACGAAACATACGAGTCCGCAGTAAGTTCATTCAGCCACGTCTCCGTGAAGCACATGGGGCTGCTCTGCCGATACTCAGTTTGTAGTTAGGTGAGCGCAGTTAGCTCCTCTAGTTAGTTGGGGATTGATCTCACATTCCCCATGACAACAGATGGCAAACATGGTTTATATCATCTTTTCCTTTCACTGCGTTCGACTCTGCCTCTCCTTTTTCTTGTAATTTCCACAGGAGTATCCGAGTGAAGCTGTGTGTTACACAACGCTAACAACTGACCGGGTATCCTGGTGCCAACAGGAACAAGCCGAAAAATATAAAAAGCCAAACAATTAAAAAGACTCTTGCACACCCATAGCGGTACACTGGCCTACAAAATATTAATTATGCACAAAAAACTCAACATAAATCCATGAGAACAACGAGAAAACATAAGAACAAAGACAGAGCTGCAGTAACAGGTTTCCGCTCCATGCAGCGCCAAAGCTAAGCGTACGGCATGAAGTTATTTCTCTCAGTTTACAGATGTAAAGGGTTGTGTCACAGACGGTCGAGGCAAAGATGAGAAACGGCACAATATAATTACAACAGTTACGATTTTATTAAAACTTAAAATCATCAACAAATACTCAGGAAACTTAGACTCAGAAACACATGTAGAAATAGTATTAATAACTGAATTATGTCTGTTCTCTTACGAGAGGTTCTCTCGTATTGCGTAAGTTGCTTACACTACGGGAAAGTATTCTTTCTTCAAGATCTGAAGCCCAAAATTATCCTAATTTTGCATTTTTTGTCAACGCAGTGCGGCAGCCAGCAGACCACAGCAGGCTGTATCAGCGTGCCCATTGGCTGCGTGGCTGGCAACTGCTGCAGCCTATCGGTGAGCCCCGCATGACGTCACTTCCAATTTACCTGCAGGTAGAGCGTGGCCAGTGTGTATATAAGCAGGACTCACATGCTGGAAATCTGATTTTCTTGTCTTCAGCGAAGCCCTTCGCATCGCTGGATCTGGGAGCCGCCGCCGTCGAAACCAGCGATCTGCACGCTTAGAACAGCGCTTGAGGAAACCGGCCGCCTTGCCGCCTTCAGCCATCCGTGCCTGCTACGCTATCCGGCGACCATATCCTTTATTGCACGTGTGCTCGCCTCGCGACACACTTTCATAAAAGAGCACGAGGCGTTTTTGTCAAAATGCCTCGTTCTTCCTGTGGCTCGTGCAGCGCCCCGCTCAGCAACGGAGACCGTCATGTCATCTGCGCTCTCTGCCTGGGCCGCGACCACGCCGCCACCGCACTCCTTGCGGGCGGATGCCCCGAGTGCGAGGAACTCTCGATGTCGACCCTGCGGGCTCGACTCGAGCAGTTCAATGATGTCATCACTCCGCTCGTCCCTCCCGGGCCGCGCAAAAAGAAGCGCCGCTCGCAGCGACCACCGGAGACTGAGCCAGCGCCGAGAAGCTCGCCGGAGCCCCTCCCTCCAGCTTCTCTCTCGCCTTCCCCGCCCCCCCTCCCGGCCGCCATGTCTGCCGCTGCCTCAGGGGACGAGGCGGACGAGGCTGAGGAACGCGCCACTGACAGCTGCTCTATCCTGGTCTCGGACATCGAGGATTTGGGTCGCCTCGCACGCTTCCTCAGCGCTCTCACAAGTTGACGGCGCTGCTGAGAAGGGTTATAATGCCATTCCTCCTGTGGAAGAGGCGGTCGAAGCGCACCTTTGCCTGCCCTCTGGTTGGAGCTCAAAGGCTGCTCTCCCGTCCAAGGCCTGCAGAACCACGTCAGCCTTGGTCGGCCGCGCTTTCTCCGCCGCCGGACAGGCCGCTTCTGCTCTCCACTCGATGGCCGTGCTGCAGATCCTCCAAGCCAACCTCCTCCGCGATCTGGATCCTGATTCGATCACGGATTTAAGGAGCGCGACGGACCTTTCCCTTCGCGCCACAAAATCCGCTGCTCAGGCCCTCGGACGGTGCATGGCCTCGCTGACAGTCACAGAGAGGCATCTCTGGCTCACGCTTGCCGACATGAGAGAAGCGGAGCGCTCTGCATTTCTCAACGCCCCACTCTCCCCTTCCGGCCTCTTCGGCCCAGCGGTCAATGGGATCGTCGATCACTTCTCACCAAAAAATTACCAAAAGTGCATTATGTCTGGTTACAGGGCTCACGCCACACGTGTTTCAAATGCAGTAAATGTGCCCACTTTTCTGTGTTCACCCCTGCACCTAAGCACTATAAGCCCCGTGTCTCCCACTCTCATAAAGCGGCCACCGGCCGCTCGAGTGTTAAAGAGAGGTCACGTGTCCGCTTCACAGCATCCACACCTACTCACTGCACGTGCTGTCACACAGCCCCACACAACCGGTCACGTTCTAAACACGAGTGTTGTGCCCGTTCCCCCGCGCTCACACATTCTCACGAACATTCCGCCCCCGATGCTGCTCTCGCGCGTCGTGTCACACACTATTTGTTCTCCGCTCGAAACGACCGGGACACCGTGTGTAGGGCGGCCAGCCATCGCTGTGAGCAATCCGCTGGGCCCCCGCTGGCGCACCGCGCCCGCCCCTCCCTTTCAAGCTCTCGAGCCCGCGAAGCGCGGCGATCAGAGCACGGAGGCCATTCTGCCCCTGGCAGCACACAATCGAAAGCGTGGGAAGCTATCCCAGGCGCGTCAGAATGGGTGCTGAGCACAGTAAAGCTGGGCTATACTCTGCAGTTCGCTCGTCGCCCTCTGCGCTTTCACGCGCGTACCGAGACGAGAGTGAACGAGAAGGTAGCGCATCTACTTCGTGCAGAAATAGCGACACTTCTGTGCAAAGGGCTACAGAACCGGTTCCCCTTTCTATGAGCGAGTCGGGCTTTTACAGCCGTTATTTCCTCGTTCCCAAGAGGGACGGAGCTCTCAGACCGATTCTGGATCTGAGACGCTTGAACAAAGCTCTTATTAGAAAACCGTTCAAGATGCTCACGACCAAACAGATTCGCAAATTCGCCCGAGAGACTGGTTTATCTCCCTCGATCTGAAAGATGCATACTTTCAGATTCAGATAATACCCCGTCACAGGCCATTCTTGAGATTCGCCTTCGACGGTCAGGTATATCAGTACACCGTTCTACCGTTCGGCCTGTCGCTAGCACCCCGTACATTTACAAAGTGCATGGACGCGGCTCTCGCTCCCCTGAGAGGGCAGGGGATGCGGATTTTGAACTATCTGGACGACTGGCTCATTCTAGCACAGTCAGAGGCCGAGCTCCTCGCCCACAGGGCAGTGCTTCTCAGCCACTTGGACAGCCTGGGGCTCACGGTCAACTGGACCAAGAGCTCATTAGTGCCCAGACAATCAACCTCATTTCTGGGTTTGAATCTGGACACTGTGGCAATGACGGCCCGCCTGTCACCGCTGCGCATGCGCCGCATTCGATGCTTGGCCGCGTCCTTCCAGCCGGGCAGCACCGCACCTCTCAAAGCTTTTCAGAGGATGCTGGGATGTATGGCTTCAGCTGCAGCAGTGCTCCAGCTGGGTCTATTACGTATGCGCCCGCTACAACGCTGGTTGAATGCCCGAGTGCCTCACAGAGCCTGGGCTTCCGGCTGCATTCGAATCAGAGTGACTCAGGGTTGCGTTTCAGCACTGAGCCCCTGGTTAGCAGCCGACTGGTACCAGCGGGGGGTGACGATGGGACCCATCTCACACCGCAAGGTTATCTCAACGGACGCTTCCACCTCAGGCTGGGGCGCTCTTTTCGAGGGCAGACCGGCTTTTGGCCTCTGGTCAGACCGGGAGAAAGGCCTCCACATAAACTGTTTGGAGATGATTGCGGTCGAGAACACGCTCAGGCGCTTCCTCCCATTTATACGGGGCCACCACGTGCTAGTCCGCTCGGACAACCTGTCCGTGGTGTCTTATGTGAACCGACAAGTCGGGGTCAGGTCCACGAGTCTGGGCAAACTGACAGAACGCCTTCTCGTGTGGGTGCACCGCTCGTTGTGCTCCCTGAGGGCCGCGCACGTGCCGGGCCACCTGAATGTCGGCCCGGACAGACTATCCAGGGACACCATTCCCCCAGGGGAGTGGTCCCTGCATCCTCAGACAGTCCAGGGCCTGTGGCGCCTATTCGGCAGAGCGGAAGTCGACCTCTTTGCGTCGAAAGACAATGCTCACTGCCCGAGATTTCTATCAAAAAGTGAGGATGCGCTGTCCCAGCCCTGGCCCAGCCTCCCGCTTTATGCTTTCCCGCCGATCTCCTTGTTACCACAGGTCATAGCGAGAATCAGGGAAACGCACCGCCCGGTGCTTCTGATAGCACCGCGCTGGGAGAACCAAATATGGTACCCAGAGCTGGTGGAACAATCGCACTCACCCCCCTGGCCAGTCCCGCTGAGAAGAGATCTCCTCTCTCAAGCCGGAGGATCAATCTGGCATCCCCATCCGGAGCGCTGGTCTCTGCATGCATGGGTGATCAACGGATACCCGTTGACCTGCCGGAAGGGGTCGTGAACACGATTGCGCAGTCTAGAGCTCCCTCTACGAGGTGGCTATACGTGTCTAAGTGGTCTGTGTTCACTAAGTGGTGTGCTACTAAGAGCTTGGATCCACAGGAATGTGGGGTCCAGCGGGTGCTCTCCTTCCTTCAGGACATTTACATTTAGTCATTTAGCAGACACTTTTATCCAAAGCGACTTACAAATGAGAGCAATAGAAGCAACTAGAACAGTCAAAGGCTACAGTATGCAAGTGCTGTAACAAGTCTCAGTTAATCTAACACAGAACACACAACAATTGTGAACGCACTGCTTACGTGGATATGAACTAGACTGGCAGAACCGCTCCATCTATTCACAAGATGAGGTGCTGTGTTCACCTATTCGCATAGTGAAGTGCTTGTACATGTGTTGGCCCGTTTTCCTCTACCGGCCACCTGTTTCCAGCCTTATGTTTTCCCCGGTCTCCCTGGGTTACATATGCTGTATGCTCTGCGGGCACGGCGTTGACAAAGGGTTCCTGTAGCGTAAGCAACTTACGCAATACGAGAGAACCTCTCGTAAGAGAACGTACTCGGTTACTAGCGTAACCTCGGTTCTCTCTAGATGAGGGAATGAGTATTGCGTAACCGGCCGTGCGCGCCACGGGCTTTGGCGCTTCAGACTGCTAAAACCAGATTTTCAGCCTGTGAGCCCTGCATATATACACACTGGCCACACCCTACCTGTAGGTAAATAGGGCGCAAAGTGCCCTCATTGGAAGTGACGTCACGCGGGGCTCACCGATAGGCTGCAGCAATTGCCAGCCATGCAGCCAATGGGCACGCTGATACAGTCTGCTGTGGTCTGCTGGCTGCCGCACTGCGTTGACAATAAATCTGTACTATAAATCTCTGCAAACACACACAATAAATGTGATTATGGCTCGTCTCTACTCTGCCACTCTTAATAGAGGTTAAAGTGCATTACAAAAAAGCCATAATAATAATGACAGATAATATCACTGCTTACAGATAATGTAATCCCTCGGGTTTAATCCCAGTCTCATGAAGCGATGCGATTACTTTATGATGAACAAAGTGAAATCTGAGTCCTATTCCCTCTCCAGCCCAATCTGTGATCAGCTGATGTCTACAGGAGCCAAATCTAATATGGTGACATGTCAATAGTGTCAAACCCTCAGTAGTGCTCGTGTCAGGATTTGGGCTCTGGAAACAGCAGGAACATTTCTCTAAATATCTTCTGTGTTGGAGGATTTCTGCATGTGTTAGCAATGGATGCAGGATCATTTTCTCTAGTTATGATAATCACACTCTTCATGTCTGTTGATTTCCACAGTCCCTGATCCCAAGACCACAGTCCCTGATCCCAAGACCAGGATTGACTTCCTACAATGTAAGTCCCTGAGAACACAAGCAGAGAAACTCATGAGTGTGTGTTCATGAGTGTGTGTGTTCATGAGTGTGTTCATGTTCTTCCTGGAGAAGAGGAAAGAAAACATGACAGAAGAGTTTTAGAGTTGATCGTGTGAATGATGATTAAACTGAACTGAGACACGGCTGATATATTGAACATGAAGAGATCAGCTACATTAAAAGATCAGATTCATAATCGCTCATTCTGATGTGTTTTCTCTCCGTCAGATTCATTCCGGCTAAATCTGGACCTGAATACAGCGAATAAACACCTCCTTCTGTCTGAGGACAACAGAGAGATTACATTCACTCTCACAGAGCAGCCGTATCCTGATCACCCTGACAGATTTGGGTATTATTGGCCTCAGGTGTTGTGTAGAGAGAGTGTGAGTGGACGCTCTTACTGGGAGATTGAGTGGAGTGGTGATGTGTTTATATCAGTGTCATGTAAGAGCATCAGCAGGAATGAATCAGGTCGTAATGATCAGTCCTGGATTTTGTACTGCACTCCTGACAGATACTCATTCAGACACAATGACATAGAGACTAAAGTCCCTGTAAAGCCCATCAGCAGTAGAGTAGGAGTGGATGGCAATATCTATAGAGCAGGAGTGTATGTGGATCCCAGTGCAGGAACTCTGTCCTTCTACAGCATCTCTGGAGACACAATGAGCCTCATCCACACAGAACAGACCACATTCACTCAGCCGCTCTATCCTGGGTTTGGGGTTGGTTATGGATCATCAGTGAAACTGTGTTGATGAATCAGGCTAGAGAGATTCTACCCACAATGCTTTGAGCTCATGATAAATCAGTAACAGTGAGATGTTATAGAGTATCTTCATACTACAGCTGAACTCCTGTCACTGTCAGAATGAATGTGTGTAATAAATCTTCATATAGACAGTAAGAACGGTGTGTATCTATGCTTTTCTCAATGTATCTGTTTGTGTTGATGGAGATCAGCTTCGTTTAGTTCTATTGTTCTATTCTATTTGTTAAACATATTTTAATCCATGTGTGTTTAGGGGTCCACGCACTGAAGCTGCTGAAACATTATTGTGTTTCTGCTGTTTTGTCAATTATTCTTTTCAAAAACTAAATCTGACACATCAAAGCACTGTGAAGACGTCACACATTTGTATGTATTGATCTGTATCTGCTGAACGTCTTGATCAAACCCAATGAATCCTGATACACAGACGGTATTCTGAGGAGAGACACCAACATGCTCAAATCCGGCCACAGGGGGCGCTACAGATCTGCAGCGGTAACAACAGTCAAATTAAACATTTATATTCATCTTCTCTGGGGCAAATGATAACAGATTCTTCAAATACAGAGATTGACAGTAACAAAGAATGTGACTTGAGTGCTATACTTAAGTACACTTGTTGAGTATTGTTGTATTTATAGTCCCCCTAAATGACTGAGTACTCCAACACAGATCTCTATAACCTGTTCAGATCCTCAGATCTGTCCTTACCTTCAGGTTGAGAGCGCTGCCCGTTGGTTAGACATTTCAAAATGGGGGAGTCTGAAAGATTCCAGGTACAGATAATAGATATGAAGAAAAATGACTCTTGTTTAGAGAGGTTTACGAATCGACCCATTCAAGGCATAAAAACTGTATGTAGTACCTTAATCAATTGGAATGTCAAATGAGAAACAAAAACAATGTCTTAATTCAACATCGAATGTCTCAGTTCAAACTCAATGTTCAGTTCAACATGTTCAGGAAGAAATAAAAAATAATTACAATAATGAAGAGTGGTAGCACACGGGGGGAAATGGATAGTGCCTTTAGTTCGTGAAAAATCAGTATCTCAATCCAAAAAAAGAAAAATAGTTTGGTCCAAAAAATAAAACAATAATAGGAAAAACAGTTTTGTCCTATCGATATTTCACACTCTTGAAATGACGTCCCCAGGTATGAAACAGATGGGAATGGCTCGCCAGTCCAAGCAACGTGCACACAGCAACAGGCAAGGACAATCGACAACCGCTGGAGCTCAGGATCGACAGCAGAAGAAACATTCACTCACATGTACACAGCAGAAGAGAGAGAGAGAGAGAGAGAGAGAGAGAGAAAACCCCCCCGGCCTAGCAAGGCCAAATAAAAATATATATGTATCACATTTTCAAATAGTCACAGTCATTATATCTCATTTCAATTTCAAATAAACTGTTTTAAATGCAAAAACTGTCTGTGTGATCACTGTTACTCTGCTATACACACATGATAATCCACTCATGTGCGATTGATGCACTGCGGCTGCGTCCAAAATTGCGTACTATGTGAGTAGGTACTACATTTGAATAAGAACGAACTTCGCGACCATTGAAAAAGTATGTTCTATATGTATGACCTATGAACAGAATGAAGAGTGTTGGGAGTAACACGTTACAAAAGTAATGTGTTACAGTAATATATTACTTTTTGCTGTAACGCACTAGTGTAAGGCATTACTAATCAATTTTCAGTAATATTTTACTCTGTACATGTTCAGAAACTAAGACTAAATGACATCTCACGCTGGCCAGTAGAAAAACGGCTAAAAAAGGCATTGATTATAAACACCTCCGCAAACGGACGAGGCACGTGCGCAGACAGCTAATGAGAGTAAACAAGGCTTAATGGATGAAGATGGCAGATTTAAGACTGTACATTCGCGAGATGGACGTATGCAGCGCCGCCGCTCCCACCACGCGCATAGGGCATCAAGTGCGCATTACTTCAGGTTTGTCAGAGATAAGGACAAGAAGAACGTAATAGTCAAATGCATATACAGTCAAATGCAACCTTTGTCTAAAACCGAAAGAACTATCGTCGTCGCGAAATAGCACTAGCAAATAAAAAAAAAAACATCTCTTGCACTTTGTGCATGGCGGTTTTGTGTAGTGAACCTCTCGAATTTAAAGAGAATAAAATAATGACAACAATAAGAAAAGAACAAATGTGCATCTTGTCATGGAATTAGAGTTTACACACAGTTCTGTTGTGTCTAATATGAATAGACCCAAGCTACTGCCAGATGATCACTTTACCTCATACTTTAACAGACTTGGATTGTTTGTGATTCTGTCTATCATCCTTTCTTGCATTGTCTTGAGCCTTCACTTTGCCAATGATATGCTATATTGTTAGTAGCCTGGATAGCCCACAGTCATTATGCTACATCATATCGCCTTCTACTGGATGTACAATGCTCTTTAGTAACCTACATTTTGTCATTTTAGAATGTTAAGTTCTACTTCTG
>CM042255.1:145000-237500 GCA_023566225.1 Romanogobio albipinnatus
GTTAAGTTTAAATTTTTTTGTGTACAGTCACAATAAAAACAAAATGTTTTGCTTTTTGCAAAATAAAGAAAACAAACATGATGCGCGATCTGCAGCCTCTCTGTCAAAGACGTTCATTCAGATAGTCTTCAGAAAATTACCTCCAGCTTAGTGAAAACTATGTCTAAAGAAACGCTGAAATGTCAGGTTTGTAAACAATGTAAACCAAATTGAAAACAAATATTCTGTGTTTATGTAATCTGGTTGAAAAGTGATAGATGTCAGTCACCTGCAAGCCACTTCATTATCCGCTAATGTGGGCATGCCCACGGCTCGCGCGCTCTATTGAGATTCAAATGCTGACGATCCAGAGTCGACGCCCACACATTAACTCATATAAACACATCTAGTGAAGCACTGTAACGTTACTTCAGATACAGCGTTTTGAGACGCGTTTGAGCAATAATCCTGGATTTATTCTCCTCATGCAAAGCTGATCATTTCTAAGAGCAAAGGACTCCGCTGCTGATTGTAAGGTAGGCTTTATTCTGTTAGCATCTGTGAATATTAAATGCAAAAAGACTGTTTAAATACGAATCCTGTTTCAACATTAAATGTCATACACGCAATACTGTTTAGACAAGATTTATTTGGCTTGTTTTGAACAGATTATAATGTGTTTATTGTAAAAAGAGCCTAGTGTCACATCAATAAAGCTTTTATTCATAAATGTCTGCTCAGATGCCATAAATATAGTACCAGTCAAACGTATTTTGCTTCATATTGATGTTTAAATATTATAGCCTAATGGTATTTTTTTATTTAATATCAACGTTTGTCAGAAATTATTCTGGAGTTTTGTTTTGTAGAAAGTGATTTTTTGTGTTTTGTAGAAAGTGAATGGCTTTCTTTAAAGTGATTTTAAAGTGATCTTAATTTTAATTATTTATTATAAATTTTTTAGCATGAGACTACTTTCAAAAACATAAAAAAAGAGTACAAAAATGTTTTTAAAAAAATGCTCTTCTTAGTAATTTTTGTATTGTTTCTAGTTTTCTATTTTCAACTAAATAGGAAGAGCATTTTTTGCTCTCTCAGTCAGGTATGAAGCCCATTCATTGTGCAGCTCATTATGCAGGACATTATGTTCTTTTGCAATGATTCTCACATTAGTTTTAAGCAAATACACCCATTAGACAAAAGTCTTGTGGACACATATCTATTGTGTGTTTTGAGGCCTTAATTTATTTATTTATTTATTTATTTTCAAAAACCATGCATAAACATTTTTCTCTCAAAAATACAAGCATGTACATACATGTTGCTCACATATTATGGGAACCCTAGTTTGTGCTGAATACAGTGTAATTGCACTTTTGCCATTAATGTGTTTATAAGCAACTGAAAAAAACACAAAGGTAAGAGCATGTCAAAACTTCTAAAGGGCCCCAAAACAGCTCAGACTCCTAGGGGTTAAAGCTCCTCTTAACACAAGTGTTGCTGGATTCCCCTTTTGCCTGTTCTATATGCATCTTGTGAGCCGGTAAAGTCACTCCAGATCCGACCTTCTTAGGACAGACATGTATAAACGAATGGCAGTGATGTGTCTATTTCAAAGCTCTGAAACACTGTCAGCATTTCTGCAGCAGACAGACCAGCTGTGATAACGGCATCCCTTAGCTCTACTTTAAAGTGTCATGAACGAATGGGTGTGTAAAGCTGTGGAAAAGTGGGAGTGTAGAGAGAAGACAACCAATGAAACACAGATCTGCAAAACACTCATTAGTAGTGTTATCACGATACTGGAATTTCTAACTTCTATATACGATACCTGGAAAAGTATTGATATTCAATACCACAGGGGAAACACTGCATTTACTGTCAAATAGATATTTTTAATATTATTTCTCTTTTTGTCCATCTATTGAGAGTCTAGGCAATCAAAAATGTCTTCTGACGAGATCCCTTTATATGATAAAGCTTTCATATATAAACGTTGATATAATTATCTCACAACAAATATGTTTATTAGGCTGCTGTCCCTTTAAGACCTGACGCACGCATGGATCCCAAACACTGTTCCTGTTACACATTCTTCCTGAACTGGTTACGACTGTGTTTACGTGTATTTGACCAGTAACACGCTGGGAAAGGAGCTCATTTTGTCAGAGGCGGCTTTATTACGGTATGGGTGCGCTTCAAATGCGAGCGGGAAATCTGTGGGAATGAGTGAATTATGTGAAATCCCGCGTGAAATTCAGACCCGTCACATCAACACTATTTAACCGGAGTGGATGAGAGGAGAGGAGAGCCAGAAAGTGCAGCTGGTCTCAGTGTATCGATACTGTAGAGAGGAGGATTGGTATATGGTTATACTTTAGTTTACGGTGTCATTTTTACAGTGTAATTATATATTTAAGTACTGACTAATATTAATTAACAACATGTACTTACTATAGGGTTAGGGTAATGTAATTATGGATTATTTACTGTTATTACTATGGTAAGCACATGTAACAAGGACACTGTAAAATAAAGTGTTACGGGTATCGTTTCAGATATCAAAATATCCATATTTATGACAACACTTGTTATACAGACACATGAATGTTAAACTATGACCATATAGAGAAAAAAAAGAGAGTTGATGCGGAATGGATAAACATAACTAACAGGAATAAGCCCATTAATGGCACGTTTGACAAACTATGTTTTGTTTCCTCGTTCCATATTATAAATAATAAATGTGTATCATTGTGATTTGCTTGTTACACAATGAAGCCCAACGTATTGTAATAATTACTTGAGGTAGCCTACTTTTACACTCAGAATTGTTCCTTGGCCTCCTCATGTACTAAACTGTATTTTATTAATTGTTTGCGTGCTGGAGGTATGCTGTTACAGTGATGTCAACATTTAAGCCAGCCGGTGGGAGAAAAAAACTCTATCAGAGAATCTAAAGAGGAAAGGTGACAGCAAATATAGAGCATACAAAGAAGATTGGAAGACAAACATGCGTTCATCCTACCTAGTTCTGTGTGTCTTATCTGTCACCGTTTGTAAAGAATATAATATTAGACAGCACCACGAGACGAAGCATGGCACCTTTTTTGCTGACTGTCTTGTCAATCTTTTTGATAAAAAAGAAGCTGAATTTGCTTTGTTGGCGGATATTTCAGAGGTGTGTGTAGCGATCCACAGACTCTTTTGAATCTCAATTCATCTCAAAATAAACACATTGCTGCAAAAACGTTCTCATTCTTTTATTTTGAAGACGAAATCACTGGACCCACTTTATATTAGGTGGCCTTAACTACTATGTACTGTGTAACATTTTAATTAATTATTTGATACAATGCACTTATTGTGTAAATACATGCTTTTACATTGTACTTACATTTAAAAATAAATACCTGCATGTAATTACACCTGTAATTAATTTCTGTAGTTACATTTGTAATTACACAGTTGACACTTCCCTTACACCAAACCCTACCCTTAAACTGACCCATACCACCACACCTGTCCCTAACCCTACCCTTAAACTGACCCATACCACCACACCTGTCCCTAACTCTACCCTTAAACTTACCCATACCACCACACCTGTCCCTAACTCTACCCTTAAACTGACCCATACCACCACACCTGTCCCTAACCCTACCCTTAAACTTACCCACCACACCACACCTGTCCCTAACCCTACCCTTAAACTTACCCATACCACCACACCTGTCCCTAACTCTACCCTTAAACTTACCCACACCACCACACCTGTCCCTAACTCTACCCTTAAACTTACCCACACCACCACACCTGTCCCTAACTCTACCCTTAAACTTACCCACACCACCACACCTGTCCCTAACTCTACCCTTAAACTTACCCACACCACCACACCTGTCCCTAACCCTACCCTTAAACTTACCCACACCACCACACCTGTCCCTAACTCTACCCTTAAACTTACCCACACCACCACACCTGTCCCTAACCCTACCCTTAAACTTACCCACACCACCACACCTGTCCCTAACTCTACCCTTAAACTTACCCACACCACCACACCTGTCCCTAACTCTACCCTTAAACATACCCACACCACCACACCTGTCCCTAACCCTACCCTTAAACTTACCCACACCACCACACCTGTCCCTAACCCTACCCTTAAACTTACACACACCACCACACCTGTCCCTAACCCTACCCTTAAACGCACCCACACCACCACACCTGTCCCTAACCCTACCCTTAAACTCACCCACACCACCACACCTGTCCCTAACTCTACCCTTAAACGCACCCACACCACCACACCTGTCCCTAACCCTACCCTTAAACTTACCCACACCACCACACCTGTCCCTAACCCTACCCTTAAACTTACCCACACCACCACACCTGTCCCTAACTCTACCCTTAAACTTACCCACACCACCACACCTGTCCCTAACCCTACCCTTAAACTCACCCATACCACCACACCTGTCCCTAACTCTACCCTTAAACTTACCCACACCACCACACCTGTCCCTAACCCTACCCTTAAACTCACCCACACCACCACACCTGTCCCTAACCCTACCCTTAAACTCACCCATACCACCACACCTGTCCCTTACTCTACCCTTAAACTGACCCACACCACCACACCTGTCCCTAACCCTACCCTTAAACTTACCCACACCACCACACCTGTCCCTAACCCTACCCTTAAACTCACCCACACCACCACACCTGTCCCTAACCCTACCCTTAAACTCACCCATACCACCACACCTGTCCCTTACTCTACCCTTAAACTGACCCACACCACCACACCTGTCCCTAACCCTACCCTTAAACTTACCCACACCACCACACCTGTCCCTAACCCTACCCTTAAACTTACCCACACCACCACACCTGTCCCTAACCCTACCCTTAAACTCACCCACACCACCACACCTGTCCCTAACCCTACCCTTAAACTCACCCATACCACCACACCTGTCCCTTACTCTACCCTTAAACTGACCCACACCACCACACCTGTCCCTAACCCTACCCTTAAACTTACCCACACCACCACACCTGTCCCTAACTCTACCCTTAAACTTACCCACACCACCACACCTGTCCCTAACTCTACCCTTAAACTTACCCACACCACCACACCTGTCCCTAACTCTACCCTTAAACTTACCCACACCACCACACCTGTCCCTAACCCTACCCTTAAACTTACCCACACCACCACACCTGTCCCTAACTCTACCCTTAAACTTACCCACACCACCACACCTGTCCCTAACCCTACCCTTAAACTTACCCACACCACCACACCTGTCCCTAACTCTACCCTTAAACTTACCCACACCACCACACCTGTCCCTAACCCTACCCTTAAACTTACCCACACCACCACACCTGTCCCTAACCCTACCCTTAAACTTACCCACACCACCACACCTGTCCCTAACTCTACCCTTAAACTTACCCACACCACCACACCTGTCCCTAACTCTACCCTTAAACTTACCCACACCACCACACCTGTCCCTAAGTCTACCTTTAAACTCACCCATACCACCACACCTGTCCCTAACTCTACCCTTAAACTCACCCATACCACCACACCTGTCCCTAACTTTAACCTTAAACTTACCCACACCACCACACCTGTCCCTAACTTTACCCTTAAACTCACCCATACCACCACACCTGTCCCTAACTCTACCCTTAAACTCACCCACACCACCACACCTGTCCCTAACTTTAACCTTAAACTTACCCATACCACCACACCTGTCCCTAATTCTACCCTTAAACTTACCCATACCACCACACTTGTCCCTAACTCTACCCTTAAACTCACCCACACCACCACACCTGTCCCTAACTCTACCCTTAAACTCACCCACACCACCACACCTGTCCCTAACCCTACCCTTAAACTGACCCACACCACCACACCTGTCCCTAACTCTACCCTTAAACTCACCCACACCACCACACCTGTCCCTAACTTTAACCTTAAACTTACCCATACCACCACACCTGTCCCTAACCCTACCCTTAAACTTACCCATACCACCACACTTGTCCCTAACTCTACCCTTAAACTTACCCACACCACCACACCTGTCCCTAACCCTACCCTTAAACTTACCCATACCACCACACCTGTCCCTAACTTTACCCTTAAACTTACCCACACCACCACACCTGTCCCTAACCCTACCCTTAAACTTACCCATACCACCACACTTGTCCCTAACTCTACCCTTAAACTTACCCACACCACCACACCTGTCCCTAACCCTACCCTTAAACTTACCCATACCACCACACTTGTCCCTAACTTTACCCTTAAACTTACCCACACCACCACACCTGTCCTTAACCCTACCCTTAAACTTACCCACACCACCACACCTGTCCCTAACCCTACCCTTAAGCTTACCCATACCACCACACCTGTCCCTAACTTTACCCTTAAACTTACCCACACCACCACACCTGTCCCTAACCCTACCCTTAAACTTACCCATACCACCACACTTGTCCCTAACTCTACCCTTAAACTTACCCACACCACCACACCTGTCCCTAACCCTACCCTTAAACTTACCCATACCACCACACTTGTCCCTAACTTTACCCTTAAACTTACCCACACCACCACACCTGTCCTTAACCCTACCCTTAAACTTACCCACACCACCACACCTGTCCCTAACCCTACCCTTAAGCTTACCCATACCACCACACCTGTCCCTAACTTTAACCTTAAACTTACCCACACCACCACACCTGTCCCTAACTCTACCCTTAAACTTACCCATACCACCACACTTGTCCCTAACTCTACCCTTAAACTTACCCACACCTGTCCCTAACCCTACCCTTAACTTACCCACACCACCACACCTGTCCCTAACTTTACCCTTAAACTTACCCACACCACCACACCTGTCCCTAACCCTACCCTTAAACTTACCCATACCACCACACCTGTCCCTAACTCTACCCTTAAACTTACCCACACCACCACACCTGTCCCTAACTCTACCCTTAAACTTACCCATACCACCACACCTGTCCCTAACTCTACCCTTAAACTCAGCCATACCACCACACCTGTCCCTAACCCTACCATTAAACTTACCCATACCACCACACTTGTCCCTAACTCTACCCTTAAACTTACCCACACCACCACACCTGTCCCTAACCCTACCCTTAAACTTACCCATACCACCACACCTGTCCCTAACCCTACCCTTAAACTGACCCATACCACCACACCTGTCCCTAACTCTACCCTTAAACTGACCCACACCACCACACCTGTCCCTAACTCTACCCTTAAACTTACCCATACCACCACACCTGTCCCTAAATCTACCCTTAAACTTACCTATACCACCACACCTGTCCCTAACTCTACCCTTAAACTCACCCATACCACCACACCTGTCCCTAACCCTACCCTTAACCTTACCCATACCACCACACCTGTCCCTAACTCTACCCTTAAACTCACCCATACCACCACACCTGTCCCTAACCCTACCCTTAAACTGACCCATACCACCACACTTGTCCCTAACTCTACCCTTAATCTCACCCACACCACCACACCTGTCCCTAACCCTACCCTTAAACTTACCCATACCACCACACCTGTCCCTAACTCTACCCTTAAACTCACCCATACCACCACACCTGTCCCTAACCCTACCCTTAAACTGACCCATACCACCACACCTGTCCCTAACCCTACCCTTAAACTTACCCACACCACCACACCTGTCCCTAACTCTACCCTTAAACTTACCCATACCACCACACCTGTCCCTAACTCTACCCTTAAACTCACCCATACCACCACACCTGTCCCTAACCCTACCCTTAAACTTACCCATACCACCACACCTGTCCCTAACTCTACCCTTAAACTCACCCATACCACCACACCTGTCCCTAACCCTACCCTTAAACTCACCCATACCACCACACCTGTCCCTAACCCTACCCTTAAACTGACCCATACCACCACACCTGTCCCTAACCCTACCCTTAAACTTACCCACACCACCACACCTGTCCCTAACTCTACCCTTAAACTTACCCATACCACCACACCTGTCCCTAACTCTACCCTTAAACTCACCCATACCACCACACCTGTCCCTAACCCTACCCTTAAACTCACCCATACCACCACACCTGTCCCTAACCCTACCCTTAAACTTACCCATACCACCACACCTGTCCCTAACTCTACACTTAAACTCACCCATACCACCACACCTGTCCCTAACCCTACCCTTAAACTGACCCATACCACCACACTTGTCCCTAACTCTACCCTTAAACTCACCCACACCACCACACCTGTCCCTAACCCTACCCTTAAACTTACCCATACCACCACACCTGTCCCTAACTCTACCCTTAAACTTACCCATACCACCACACCTGTCCCTAACTCTACCCTTAAACTCACCCATACCACCACACCTGTCCCTAACCCTACCCTTAAACTTACCCATACCACCACACCTGTCCCTAACTCTACACTTAAACTCACCCATACCACCACACCTGTCCCTAACCCTACCCTTAAACTGACCCATACCACCACACTTGTCCCTAACTCTACCCTTAAACTCACCCACACCACCACACCTGTCCCTAACCCTACCCTTAAACTTACCCATACCACCACACCTGTCCCTAACTCTACCCTTAAACTCACCCATACCACCACACCTGTCCCTAACCCTACCCTTAAACTGACCCATACCACCACACCTGTCCCTAACCCTACCCTTAAACTTACCCACACCACCACACCTGTCCCTAAACCTACCCTTAAACTGACCCATACCACCACACCTGTCCCTAACTCTACCCTTAAACTTACTCATACCACCACACCTGTCCCTAACTCTACCCTTAAACTGAGCCATACCACCACACCTGTCCCTAACCCTACCCTTAAACTGACCCATACCACCACACCTGTCCCTAACCCTACCCTTAAACTCACCCACACCACCACACCTGTCCCTAACCCTACCCTTAAACTTACTCATACCACCACACCTGTCCCTAACTCTACCCTTAAACTTACCCACACCACCACACCTGTCCCTAACTCTATCATTAAACTTACCCACACCTGTCCCTAACTCTACCCTTAAACTGACCCACACCACCACACCTGTCCCTAACTGTACCCTTAAACTTACTCATACCACCACACCTGTCCCTAACTCTACCCTGAAACTTACCCAAACCACCACACCTGTCCCTAACTCTACCCTTAAACTTACCCACACCACGACACCTGTCCCTAACTCTACCCTTAAACTTACCTACACCACCACACCTGTCCCTAACTCTACCCTTAAACTTACCCACATCACCACACCTGTCCCTAACTCTACCCTGAAACTTACCCACATCACCACACCTGTCCCTAACTCTACCCTTAAACGTACCCATACCACCACACCTGTCCCTAACTCTACCCTGAAACTTACCCACATCACCACACCTGTCCCTAACTCTACCCTGAAACTTACCCACATCACCACACCTGTCCCTAACTCTACCCTGAAACTTACCCACATCACCACACCTGTCCCTAACCCTACCCTTAAACTGACCCATACCACCACACTTGTCCCTAACTCTACCCTTAAACTCACCCACACCACCACACCTGTCCCTAACCCTACCCTTAAACTTACCCATACCACCACACCTGTCCCTAACCCTACCCTTAAACTTACCCACACCACCACACCTGTCCCTAACCCTACCCTTAAACTGACCCATACCACCACACCTGTCCCTAACCCTACCCTTAAACTTACCCACACCACCACACCTGTCCCTAACCCTACCCTTAAACTGACCCATACCACCACACCTGTCCCTAACTCTACCCTTAAACTTACTCATACCACCACACCTGTCCCTAACTCTACCCTTAAACTGAGCCATACCACCACACCTGTCCCTAACCCTACCCTTAAACTGACCCATACCACCACACCTGTCCCTAACCCTACCCTTAAACTCACCCACACCACCACACCTGTCCCTAACCCTACCCTTAAACTTACTCATACCACCACACCTGTCCCTAACTCTACTCTTAAACTTACCCACACCACCACACCTGTCCCTAACTCTATCATTAAACTTACCCACACCACCACACCTGTCCCTAACTCTACCCTTAAACTTACCCACACCACCACACCTGTCCCTAACTGTACCCTTAAACTTACTCATACCACCACACCTGTCCCTAACTCTACCCTGAAACTTACCCACACCACCACACCTGTCCCTAACTCTACCCTTAAACTTACCCACACCACCACACCTGTCCCTAACTCTACCCTTAAACTTACCTACACCACCACACCTGTCCCTAACTCTACCCTTAAACTTACCCACATCACCACACCTGTCCCTAACTCTACCCTGAAACTTACCCACATCACCACACCTGTCCCTAACTCTACCCTTAAACGTACCCATACCACCACACCTGTCCCTAACTCTACCCTGAAACTTACCCACATCACCACACCTGTCCCTAACTCTACCCTGAAACTTACCCACATCACCACACCTGTCCCTAACTCTACCCTGAAACTTACCCACATCACCACACCTGTCCCTAACTCTACCCTGAAACTTACCCACATCACCACACCTGTCCCTAACTCTACCCTGAAACTTACCCACATCACCACACCTGTCCCTAACCCTACACTGAAACTTACCCATACCACCACACCTGTCCCTAACTCTACCCTGAAACTTACCCATACCACCACACCTGTCCCTAACTCTACCCTGAAACTTACCCATACCACCACACCTGTCCCTAACTCAACCCTTAAACTTACCAACACCACCACACCTGTCCCTAACCCTACCCTTAAACTGACCCACACCACCACACCTGTCCCTAACTCTACCCTTAAACTGACCCACATCACCACACCTGTCCCTAACTCTACCCTTAAACTGACCCACATCACCACACCTGTCCCTAACTCTACCCTTAAACTGACCCACACCACCACACCTGTCCCTAACTCAACCCTTAAACTTACCAACACCACCACACCTGTCCCTAACTCTACCCTGAAACTTACCCATACCACCACACCTGTCCCTAACTCTACCCTGAAACTTACCCATACCACCACACCTGTCCCTAACTCAACCCTTAAACTTACCAACACCACCACACCTGTCCCTAACCCTACCCTTAAACTGACCCACACCACCACACCTGTCCCTAACTCTACCCTTAAACTGACCCACACCACCACACCTGTCCCTAACTCTACCCTTAAACTGACCCACATCACCACACCTGTCCCTAACCCTACCGACTAAAGAAGACACGCATCAACCGCATGTATTCAACCTATTTTTGAGCCACAACAAGACATTTCTGTCAGATTGAAAGAACATGACAAATAACAAATTAAATACAGCTTTTCAATTGTTTTGTGTGTGTATGTGCCATGGGTGTGTGTGTGTGTGTGTGCATGGGTGAGAAAGAGAGACGGCTTTACCCTATACAATAGCCTTCTCATCTGGATTGAAGCAGCAAACATTCATTGTAAGAGTAAACAATGACAAAACATTATTTCATATTTGAATCATCGACAACCCAAGTGCATTTTACCTCAAACTTGCGACTAATTAACTTTCTAAAGTAGCAATCGCTTCTCGGGTCGACATTAACACACTGACAACATTATATTCAGAATTTAAATATTTTTATACCACTTTTTAATGTGTGATTGTGTAAAGGTGTTCACAAGATACCAACCTTTCGCCAACTTGCATTCAACGTCGAACACTCACACGGTGTGCAAGGAGGGGAGGGGCTGTGTGTGTGTGTGTGTGTGTGGGGGGGAGTGAGAGACGCAGGGAAAGGAAATGCAGCTTAAAGTTATTTGCTCTATGAAAGACATCGCGCGTTCTTGTCAGAACTCAAAACGCAATGTAGCTTTTGGTCGCGATACCCCGCTACTTGCTGGATAAAGTAGTTAGCTACTGTTTTAAAACTAACTGAGCTACAGACAAGCTACTGAAAAATGTAGTTAAGCTAGTAGCGTTGCTACGTCTAGCACGCTACTGCCCAACACTGGTGCCGCCTGTATCTGTGCACGTCTCAAATAATGTGCTTTGGGGTTCATGACCCTTTAAATTACAAAAATCAACAGGAGTCAGACACACACACACACACACACACACACACACACAAAAGAAAATCTAACCCTAATATAACTGAACTCTGACTGTAGAAATGTGTGTGATGATAAAAGTGTTATACTATGAATACAGGCTGAGCACTGTACATAATAATGTGCTTTCCTCTCTTTTATCTCCTGTCACTGGATCGTTCTTTTCCATTGATCATTTTAAGTTGATTCATTCAGAAACTATCTACATGTTTTATCACTATTAATGTTCTTCATTTGTTAGGAAGAGAACTGGTCCACATCTACATGTAATATCTGAGATATTTTAAACATTCAGGAGAGCTACTCCAGGAAACATTTCCCCATCAATGCTTTATCCATGATTATTATAAACTCTAGTGACTGTTGTACACTTCACAGACATGGAATGGGAAGAATGACTGAGGTAGCCAATTCAGAAAGCAGCTCATGACGTCCCCATCTAAACGAATCCTGTCTGATTAGAGTCATGTGTTCTGATTTACCTGGATCTGACGCAGAGTCGGACTCAATCATCCTTTTTTCCCTTTTTTTTGGAGGTTCTGTTCGAGGCATCGGGAGACACGCTGATTCAAGCACATAATAAAACCAGTCAAAGAGAGACATTCAGAAAAAGATTCATACTATCCAAGAAAAGCTCTGAAGTACATCTGCTCTTACTCTTTGCAGAATCAGATGCTATCATGGGATCCGCCCCTGGTGAGAAAACAGAGAAACTGATAAGAGCATGAGCTAAAAACAGTGCATTCAGCTAAAAGACAAGAAGAAATACACATTCACAACAGAACAACACAAGATGAGTGAAGTGCTCCAAACACTGAAGTTGATTGCGTGACCATTCTTAACTTTTCTTCTTTTGAGTGCTCACCACCCGTTTATCTTTATCCATTTATTTCCACAGTCTCAGCCCTGATGTTAGGCGTCTCTGTTGAATATAGTGCTCATGCAAAACATTCCAGGCTTCTCTTAATATATTTATGAGACTGTGATAGTGTGAGTGTGCCATTTGTTTTAAATACACCTCACATTGGGGTTTGATTGTCTCTGGAGCAGACAGGAAGCTGAAATATGGCGGCATTTTAATGCCATTAATAACCGAGCACAACTGATGCTTGCTCGCGCAGTAAATCACTCCAGCGAGAGAATAACAGATCTACACGTGAGGAAACTGCGGCCCGCGAGCTCCTTTTAAACCCACGCGCGCGCATGACATCTCCTCTGCGCGCAAATCATTATTTTTTGAAAAACCCTTTTATACTTTATTTAATGGAAAATATATTAACCACTCAAAACTGACAAAGATAACAAAAACACCAACTCTTGCTTACTGATATGAACAAGTGATTTATCTTTCATCCAAAGCCACACATGAAGCAATTTTGAATTTAGAATCATAGTTACAACTATTTAATGGACACTTTTCACATTTCTGAAGTGATATAATTGTAGCTGGGTAAACAACAGATTTAGTGGAAGGATAGTGGTAATGCAGCGGTGAACTACAGCAATATCATTTTCCCCAGTAGCTACAGCTCCATAAAAATAATAAATAAAGTTAATATAGTATCTGTTAAGGACATACTATATTAATAATGCAATCAGTCAGTAAATAAAGATGAACTCTCTTGCATCTGGTCCGTCGATGAAGCCATGTCTTTTGCCTGTTTTACAAAAGGCGTCCATTCACAACTGACTTCCGGAAAAACGGGATTGACCAATGACATTTCAGGTTACAAATAAGTAAAGTCCCGCCCCACGACTGACAAAAATAAAAAAGTTTTCTTGCAAGCAAAATAGCAGCTGGAGCGCGAGTGTGGGGAATGATGACGCGCGTGCTGCGAGTCGTGTCCAAGCTCGCAAGGGCTTGATTTGCGCGCAGAGGAGATGTCATGCGCGCGCGTGGGTTTAAAAGGAACTCGCGGGCCGCAGTTTCCTCACGTGTAGATCTGTTATTCTCTCGCTGGAGTGATTTACTGCGCGAGCAAGCATCAGTTGTGCGCTCGGTTATTAATGGCATTAAAATGCCGCCATACTGAAACCTCTCAGAGATACTGTACATCTTCACTGAGACACAGCTGTACAGACACAGCTCATCTGCTTGGAGAAATGTACAGATGTAGTAAAAGCATAAGAAATCATAAACATTAAACATGCACTACATCTGTGAAATTCTGCTCCATCACCCCAAAATAAGGGATTTTTTATTTTATTTTTAATGAACAAATAACTGTTGTGTTCTGTGACATGAAGAAAGTCACTGTGACTAAACCAGGTACAAAAAAGAAAAGAAGAATCCACTGGAGCTCTCAAGATGGACTGACACACACAAGAGATGAAAGGAAAGAACAGTGTGGTATTATTTCTTACTTCTCATGTTGAAAGAGGGAGCACACCCAGGGGTAGACATTCCCATACAGGCTTGTAACAATAGCATACCTAGTAAAGAATTTTATGTCACATGTTGATGATGTGAGTACAACAATAATACACTATTGTGTGACAGGAAACTGAAATCCTACAGATCCCGGAGAGCCAGTGTCCTGCAGAGTTTATCTGGTCCAGGTGTGTTTGACTGGAGGACAGTGTCTCCCTGGGATCTGGACTGGACCGCTCTGCTCTAAACACACACACACACATCAGGGAACTTACGCGGGACTGGCACTCTCCTCTGCAGTAGCGGCCCTTTGACAGTCTGTTTGCTGTTTTTATTGACGCCGATGAAGGCTGTGTGAACGCTGCTCACTCCAGCCTGAACACTGAGCTCCACGATCCGGCTCCGGACGGCCCCTGCGTCTGCTCCTCCGGCCCGCTCCTCCAGCTCCAGAGAGCGGATCACAGACCGGGCCGCCAGCTGGTGGATCGTCCGTCTGCAACAAACACACCCTTTAGGTCCCACTCTTCTTTGTATTTTTTCATGTCACATCTATAACTGTCCTATTACAGTCCAAACAACCAACAGAATTAACAATGATATACTGCTGCATTAGTGAGATTTACAGTTGGCCAAGCAAGATGATGCTGTGTGTGTGTGTGTGTGTGTGTGTGTGTGTGTGTGTGTGTGTGTGTGTGTGTGTGTGTGTGTGTGTGGACATGTTTTTCTATCCTGGTGGGGACTTCAACCTGTAGTGGACAGCACATTCCAGGGCCCAGTTTATGGCCGGGCCCCTCACTGCCCCTCACAGTGGCCAAAGGTTTGCTACATTTTGATTGGATCTTGGTGGACTAACACAAACAAACTGTCCAACGCCATCAGATAAAGATGCTAGGACAACAGCCAGACACCTCTTAGAGGCCAAGAAGACCAGCTCTAGTACCAAGCCCAGGAAGGACAGGACATCTCATTGGTCCAACATGCAGTTTCTGCCCTTCACCCCAACCTGAGACTAATCCCTAATGTCCTGGTCTATGACTGCCTTAAAAATTCCACAGGACCTCAGCAGTAGTGGGTGAAAGAAAGACCACAATGACCCATCCAAATCCATTCATAACTACGTTTGGAAACCTTAAGACTTATGTAAACTACACACCTCCATTTCATATTTATTCAGAGAAATAAGTATTCTCAGTGACAGCTATCTGTAATGCAACAGCTTACACAGAATCAGCATGAACAAATTAATGAACGAAACATCATGTTTGGTGTCTATATGTTTAGAATATTGCCAAGGGTATTCTGATGGTGGTTTGGAAAGTGAGAAATTAATTGGTAAACTTTAAAGACACTTTAAAGACTTCTAACTGTGTACAGTATGCAAATGAGTTCCACAGGGGAAAGAAGGGTGGGCAACACTGTGTGTCCCAGCAGCCAATCGCAACACTGGAATGGAGAAGCGCTAAATTACAATCTCCTCCTATTCGGAAAAGGATAAAGGTGCCCTTTCAACAGACACTCCTGAGTTCTGAGTCTGTCCTGTGAGGATCAGACAAAGAGATACACTGTAACATTCTGAGCCTCTGGTTCATCCAGAGAGACAACAAAAGATCTGAGTAGTCTACAGCTTGTGAGGCAGCAACAGATACGACCATGTTCTAAGCCTCCAGCCAGTGAGGAAAGAGACATTAACAACCACAACGTTTAGAGTTTTAGTCCAGTGAGACTACAGCACGTCCTGAGTCTCCATGCCAGAGAGACCAAAGCGGATTGACCAAGTCCTGAGTGTCTGACCCACAGAGTCCGAAGACACACAGAGACATTTGCAACAAGGTTAAGCTCAGGAGAGTAAACCTTCACTTCACGGTTCCTTCGTCTGCGTGTTCCAGATTAAGGACCTTCTGCACCTACTTTAGGGCCTCGTCTGCATGTTCCAGATTAAGGACCATCTGCACCTACTTCAGGGCCTCATCTGCATGTTCCAGATTAAGGACCTTCTGCACCTACTTCAGGGCCTCATCTGCGTGTTCCAGATTAAGGACCATCTGCACCTACTTCAGGGCCTCATCTGCGTGTTCCAGATTAAGGTCCTTCTGCACCTACTTCAGGGCCTCATCTGCGTGCTCCAGATTAAGGACCTTCTGCACCTACTTCAGGGCCTCATCTGCGTGTTCCAGATTAAGGTCCTTCTGCACCTACTTCAGGGCCTCATCTGCGTGTTCCAGATTAAGGACCATCTGCACCTACTTCAGGGCCTCATCTGCGTGTTCCAGATTAAGGACCTTCTGCACCTACTTCAGGGCCTCATCTGAGTGTTCCAGATTAAGGACCATCTGCACCTACTTCAGGGCCTCATCTGCGTGTTCCAGATTAAGGACGTTCTGCACCTACTTCAGGGCCTCATCTGCGTGTTCCAGATTAAGGACCTTCTGCACCTACTTCAGGGCCTCATCTGCGTGTTCCAGATTAAGGACCTTCTGCACCTACTTTAGGGCCTCATCTGCGTGTTCCAGATTAAGGACCTTCTGAGCCTACTTCAGGGCCTCGTCTGTGTGTTCAAGATTAAGGACCTTCTGCACCTACTTCAGGGCCTCATCTGCGTGCTCCAGATTAAGGACGTTCTGCATCTACTTCAGGGCCTCGTCTGCGTGTTCCAGATTAAGGACCTTCTGCACCTACTTCAGGGCCTCATCTGCATGTTCCAGATTAAGGACCTTCTGCACCTACTTCAGGGCCTCATCTGCGTGCTCCAGATTAAGGACGTTCTGCATCTACTTCAGGGCCTCGTCTGCGTGTTCCAGATTAAGGACCTTCTGCACCTACTTCAGGGCCTCATCTGCATGTTCCAGATTAAGGACCTTCTGCACCTACTTCAGAGCCTCATCTGCATGTTCCAGATTAAGGACCTTCTGCACCTACTTCAGAGCCTCATCTGCGTGTTCCAGATTAAGGACCTTCTGCACCTACTTCAGAGCCTCATCTGCGTGTTCCAGATTAAGGACCTTCTGCACCTACTTCAGGGCCTCATCTGCGTGCTCCAGATTAAGGACCTTCTGCACCTACTTCAGAGCCTCATCTGCGTGTTCCAGATTAAGGACCTTCTGCACCTACTTCAGGGCCTCATCTGCGTGCTCCAGATTAAGGACGTTCTGCATCTACTTCAGGGCCTCGTCTGCGTGTTCCAGATTAAGGACCTTCTGCACCTACTTCAGGGCCTCATCTGCATGTTCCAGATTAAGGACCTTCTGCACCTACTTCAGGGCCTCATCTGCATGTTCCAGATTAAGGACCTTCTGCACCTACTTCAGAGCCTCATCTGCGTGTTCCAGATTAAGGACGTTCTGCACCTACTTCAGAGCCTCGTCTGCGTGCTCCAGATTAAGGACCTTCTGCACCTACTTCAGGGCCTCGTCTGCGTGTTCCAGATTAAGGACCTTCTGCATCTACTTCAGGGCCTCATCTGCGTGCTCCATATTAAGGACCTTCTGCACCTACTTCAGGGCCTCATCTGCGTGCTCCATATTAAGGACCTTCTGCACTTACTTCAGGGCCTCATCTGCGTGTTCCAGATTAAGGACCTTCTGCACCTACTTCAGGGCCTCGTCTGCGTGCTCCAGATTAAGGACCTTCTGCACCTACTTCAGAGCCTCGTCTGCGTGCTCCAGATTAAGGACCTTCTGCACCTACTTCAGAGCCTCGTCTGCGTGCTCCAGATTAAGGACCTTCTGCACCTACTTCAGGGCCTCATCTGCGTGCTCCATATTAAGGACCTTCTGCACCTACTTCAGGGCCTCATCTGCGTGCTCCATATTAAGGACCTTCTGCACTTACTTCAGGGCCTCATCTGCGTGTTCCAGATTAAGGACCTTCTGCACCTACTTCAGAGCCTCGTCTGCGTGCTCCAGATTAAGGACCTTCTGCACCTACTTCAGGGCCTCGTCTGCGTGTTCCAGATTAAGGACCTTCTGCATCTACTTCAGGGCCTTGTCTGCATGTTCCAGATTAAGGACCTTCTGCACCTACTTCAGGGCCTCATCTGCGTGCTCCATATTAAGGACCTTCTGCACCTACTTCAGGGCCTCATCTGCGTGCTCCATATTAAGGACGTTCTGCATCTACTTCAGGGCCTCTTCTGCGTGTTCCAGATTAAGGACGTTCTGCACCTACTTCAGAGCCTCGTCTGTGTGCTCCAGATTAAGGACCTTCTGCACCTACTTCAGGGCCTCGTCTGCGTGTTCCAGATTAAGGACCTTCTGCATCTACTTCAGGGCCTCGTCTGCATGTTCCAGATTAAGGACCTTCTGCACCTACTTCAGGGCCTCATCTGCGTGTTCCAGATTAAGGACCTTCTGCACCTACTTCAGAGCCTCGTCTGCGTGCTCCAGATTAAGGACCTTCTGCACCTACTTCAGGGCCTCGTCTGCGTGCTCCAGATTAAGGACCTTCTGCACCTACTTCAGAGCCTCGTCTGCGTGCTCCAGATTAAGGACCTTCTGCACCTACTTCAGAGCCTCGTCTGCGTGCTCCAGATTAAGGACCTTCTGCACCTACTTCAGGGCCTCATCTGCGTGCTCCATATTAAGGACCTTCTGCACCTACTTCAGGGCCTCATCTCCGTGCTCCATATTAAGGACCTTCTGCACTTACTTCAGGGCCTCATCTGCATGCTCCAGATTAAGGACCTTCTGCACCTACTTCAGGGCCTCATCTGCGTGTTCCAGATTAAGGACCTTCTGCACCTACTTTAGGGCCTCATCTGCGTGTTCCAGATTAAGGACCTTCTGCACCTACTTTAGGGCCTCATCTGCGTGCTCCATATTAAGGACCTTCTGCACCTACTTCAGGGCCTAATCTGCGTGATCCAGATTAAGGACCTTCTGCACCTACTTCAGGGCCTCATCTGCGTGCTCCATATTAAGGACCTTCTGCACTTACTTCAGAGCCTCGTCTGCGTGCTCCATATTAAGGACCTTCTGCACCTACTTCAGAGCCTCATCTGCGTGCTCCATATTAAGGACCTTCTGCACCTACTTCAGGGCCTCATCTGCGTGCTCCAGATTAAGGACCTTCTGCACCTACTTCAGGGCCTCATCTGCGTGCTCCATATTAAGGACCTTCTGCACCTACTTCAGAGCCTCATCTGCGTGCTCCATATTAAGGACCTTCTGCACTTACTTCAGAGCCTCGTCTGCATGCTCCAGATTAAGGACCTTCTGCACTTACTTCAGGGCCTCATCTGCGTGCTCCAGATTAAGGACCTTCTGCACCTACTTTAGGGCCTCATCTGCGTGTTCCAGATTAAGGACCATCTGCACCTACTTCAGGGCCTCATCTGCGTGTTCCAGATTAAGGACCTTCTGCACCTACTTCAGGGCCTCATCTGCGTGTTCCAGATTAAGGACCTTCTGCACTTACTTCAGGGCCTCATCTGCGTGTTCCAGATTAAGGACCATCTGCACCTACTTCAGGGCCTCATCTGCGTGTTCCAGATTAAGGACCTTCTGCACCTACTTCAGGGCCTCATCTGCGTGTTCCAGATTAAGGACCTTCTGCACTTACTTCAGGGCCTCATCTGCGTGTTCCAGATTAAGGACCTTCTGCACTTACTTCAGGGCCTCATCTGCGTGTTCCAGATTAAGGACCTTCTGCACCTACTTCAGGGCCTCATCTGCGTGCTCCAGATTAAGGACCTTCTGCACTTACTTCAGAGCCTCATCTGCGTGCTCCAGATTAAGGACCTTCTGCACTTACTTCAGGGCCTCATCTGCGTGCTCCAGATTAAGGACCTTCTGCACCTACTTCAGGGCCTCATCTGCGTGCTCCATATTAAGGACCTTCTGCACCTACTTCAGAGCCTCATCTGCGTGCTCCATATTAAGGACCTTCTGCACTTACTTCAGAGCCTCGTCTGCGTGCTCCAGATTAAGGACCTTCTGCACTTACTTCAGGGCCTCATCTGCGTGCTCCAGATTAAGGACCTTCTGCACCTACTTCAGGGCCTCATCTGCGTGCTCCATATTAAGGACCTTCTGCACCTACTTCAGGGCCTCATCTGCGTGCTCCATATTAAGAACCTTCTGCACCTACTTCAGGGCCTCATCTGCATGCTCCAGATGAAGGACCTTCTGCACCTACTTCAGGGCCTCATCTGCGTGTTCCAGATTAAGGACCTTCTGCACCTACTTTAGGGCCTCATCTGCGTGTTCCAGATTAAGGACCTTCTGCACCTACTTTAGGGCCTCATCTGCGTGCTCCATATTAAGGACCTTCTGCACCTACTTCAGGGCCTCATCTGCGTGCTCCAGATTAAGGACCTTCTGCACCTACTTCAGGGCCTCATCTGAGTGTTCCAGATTAAGGACCTTCTGCACCTACTTTAGGGCCTCATCTGAGTGTTCCAGATTAAGGACCTTCTGCACCTACTTCAGAGCCTCATCTGCATGTTCCAGATTAAGGACCTTCTGCACCTACTTCAGAGCCTCATCTGCGTGTTCCAGATTAAGGACGTTCTGCACCTACTTCAGGGCCTCATCTGCGTTCTCCAGATTAAGGACGTTCTGCATCTACTTCAGGGCCTCTTCTGCGTGTTCCAGATTAAGGACCTTCTGCACCTACTTCAGAGCCTTGTCTGCGTGCTCCAGATTAAGGACCTTCTGCATCTACTTCAGGGCCTCGTCTGCGTGTTCCAGATTAAGGACCTTCTGCATCTACTTCAGGGCCTCGTCTGCGTGTTCCAGATTAAGGACCTTCTGCACCTACTTCAGGGCCTCATCTGCGTGTTCCAGATTAAGGACCTTCTGCACCTACTTCAGAGCCTCGTCTGCGTGCTCCAGATTAAGGACCTTCTGCACCTACTTCAGGGCCTCGTCTGCGTGCTCCAGATTAAGGACCTTCTGCACCTACTTCAGGGCCTCATCTGAGTGTTCCAGATTAAGGACCATCTGCACCTACTTCAGGGCCTCATCTGCATGTTCCAGATTAAGGACCTTCTGCACCTACTTCAGGGCCTCGTCTGCGTGTTCCAGATTAAGGACCTTCTGCACCTACTTCAGGGCCTCGTCTGCATGTTCCAGATTAAGGACCTTCTGCACCTACTTCAGGGCCTCATCTGAGTGCTCCAGATTAAGGACCTTCTGCACCTACTTCAGGGCCTCATCTGCATGTTCCAGATTAAGGACCTTCTGCACCTACTTCAGGGCCTCATCTGCGTGCTCCAGATTAAGGACCATCTGCACCTACTTCAGGGCCTCATCTGCATGTTCCAGATTAAGGACCTTCTGCACCTACTTCAGGGCCTCATCTGCGTGCTCCAGATTAAGGACCTTCTGCACCTACTTCAGGGCCTCGTCTGCGTGTTCCAGATTAAGGACCATCTGCACCTACTTCAGGGCCTCATCTGCATGTTCCAGATTAAGGACCATCTGCACCTACTTCAGGGCCTCATATGCGTGCTCCATATTAAGGACCTTCTGCATCTACTTCAGGGCTTCATCTGCGTGCTCCATATTAAGGACCTTCTGCACCTACTTCAGGGCCTCATCTGCGTGCTCCAGATTAAGGACCTTCTGCACCTACTTCAGGGCCTCATCTGCGTGCTCCATATTAAGAACCTTCTGCACCTACTTCAGGGCCTCATCTGCGTGGACCTTCTGCACCTACTTCAGGGCCTCATCTGCATGCTCCATATTAAGGACCTTCTGCGCCTACTTCAGGGCCTCATCTGCGTGGACCTTCTGCACCTACTTCAGGGCCTCATCTGAGTGTTCCATATTAAGGACCTTCTGCACCTACTTTAGGGCCTCATCTGCGTGTTCCATATTAAGGACCTTCTGCACCTACTTCAGGGCCCCATCTGCATGTTCCAGATTAAGGACCTTCTGCACCTACTTCAGGGCCTCATCTGCGTGTTCCAGATTAAGGACCTTCTGACCTACTTCTCAGAACTTGTTTGACTCAATGTTTTGTAAATTTGAGCCGTGTGTTTATTAAGGTCTTCAATAAAACAAGATGAGAACTTAAATATTCCCAGCACTTTCTGTGATGTAGTGCTTTTTTTCTCTTTTTCATCAAACTGCAATTTTTGCAAGTTCCCACAATTTCAGTGCATAAAATTGCATAAATATCCCGCATTTTCCATCGCATTTTTTTAAAGCTACACTGTGTGATATTTTCCCCCATCTAGTGGTGAAATGGTATATGACCATCCAGGAAATATTAGTTTCTGTTCCTTCCAATTCCGATTTCGTTTTAACTCCTACGGTGGCCGATTTAGTCCAAAATTAACATGGCTTCCAGTTCAATCCAGCAATCCCCCTCTTCACATTCGACACGGTGCCATCGAGTGTTAAAGCGCGAAAGGCGAAGCTTGTATGTCCCTCTTTGGCTAATGTACTTTCAAGATGGAGGGGCAACATGGCGACCCCCATTCGAACCCCTTACCCGTATGTATTTTCAATGACATATTATAAACTTACGAGAATACTTTATTACTTGAAAGAAGTAAATATACATTAATGAGCACATATATTTTTGAAAGAACTAAGTGTTTTTAGCTAAGAATAAACTAAAAAAGTTACACAGTGTAGCTTTAAGAAAACGTGCCGCATAATCAAGGATTTTTGCCCGCAACAATCACAAAAAAAAGCGTGATTTTTCTGGAAGGACTGCAGTTTGTACATATATAAACCATTACCTCTATGGAGAGTCCCCAGAAAGTGTGTGTGTGTGTGTGTGTGTGTGTGTTACCCTGTGTCTTCCGTTGGTTTGAGTGTAAACTGGAGCTGGTTAGTAACTGGTTGATCATTCAGCTTGTAATTCACAGTTACTGCTCCTTCAGTCTTTCCTGAACTCTATGATGAGGGAGAAACAGAAAAATAACATGAGCATTTGATGATTTTACACAGCCCTTCAACGACTTTCTTAGGTTAGGACAGGCTGTCGGCAGCACAGCAATCTTTCACAGAACCACACAAATGATTGACTTGTCGTATTTGGTTGAAACAGTGTGGCTCTGGTCTCCAAATGCCCTTTAAATTAGACCATTAAAAAGCTTTGACCTGTCCTTTCAGCTGAGCGTAGATGAGCGCCCTCTGACCCTGGAACAGGGCACTGATGGGTGGGGACAGCATGTCCACCGTAACGCCCTCGGGAACGGTCCAGTCCACAGAGATATTAACCACGGCCGGCTGGAGAGCAAACCGGAGCGACTGCATCACCTGACAGAGAAGGACAAGAGAGGGCGTTGAATACAAGCCCTGGACATCTTGTGCTGATTCTGTCCACAGCAGATCTTACTTTGGGCTGCATGCGGTCAGTGCCTGTGATGAACTGAGCGTGACCAGAACCTTCTCTGGCCATTCCTGTGATGAGAGCCGTACTTGCACCCTCACCAATCCCGAAGGAGAAACACCTGGAACACATGACCGTCTGACATGAACTAAACCCGACCCACAGTGATATCAGTGAAGGAGCAGGAGTGAGACGTGTGCGCTCACCTGTGAGAGGAAGCGTGACTTTTCACCAGGTCCAGCAACTCTTTAGTGTTCCACACCTCTCCATCCGTGAAGATGAACAGCTGAGAGAGAATCAGTGTCAGGCTGAGGAAAACACCTCACGAGGATCAGGAAGAGTGTGGAGAAGTTTGGCTGTACCTGTCGGGGGTGATCCGGGTAACAGGGCTGGCTGTAGATGTGTTTCAGAGGCTGAAGGATCTCAGTGCCGCCCATGTCCGCCTGCATGTTCTTTACTCTCTTTAGAGCCTCTTCCATCGTGTCCTCGCTGTACACAACACTCTGACTGCAACGACACACACACAATCTCTCATAAAACCACCATTAAACCACATGAGATCATTCCTGAAGAACAACTAACATCTGGTTACTGACGGGAAGAAGGACTCAAAGCGAGAGCCGAATCCATAGATGTTGAAGTAGCATCCCATGGGAAGACTCTTCAGCAGAAGCAGCAGCGTGTCCTAGAGAAACACATGTACAGTGAATACAGTAGAGACACATGTACAGTGAGTACAGTAGAGACACATGTACAGTGAGTACAGTAGAGAGACATGTACAGTGAGTAGAGTAGAGAGACATGTACAGTGAGTACAGTAGAGAGACGCATGTACAGTGAGTAGAGTAGAGAGACATGTACAGTGAGTACAGTAGAGACACATGTGCAGTGAGTACAGTAGATACACATGTACAGTGGGAACAGTAGAGACACATGTGCAGTGAGTACAGTAGAGACACATGTACAGTGAGTACAGTAGAGACACATGTACAGTGAGTAGAGTAGAGACACATGTACAGTGGGAACAGTAGAGACACATGTGCAGTGAGTACAGTAGAGACACATGTACAGTGAGTACAGTAGAGACACATGTACAGTGAGTACAGTAGAGACACATGTACAGTGGGAACAGTAGAGACACATGTGCAGTGAGTACAGTAGAGACACATGTACAGTGAGTACAGTAGAGACACATGTACAGTGAGTAGAGTAGAGACACATGTACAGTGAGTACAGTAGACACATGTGCAGTGAGTACAGTAGAGACACATGTACAGTGAGTAGAGTAGAGACACATGTGCAGTGAGTACAGCAGAGACACATGGGCAGTGAGTACAGTAGAGAGACATGTACAGTGAGTACAGTAGAGAGACATGTACAGTGAGTACAGTAGAGAGACGCATGTACAGTGAGTAGAGTAGAGAGACGTGTACAGTGAGTACAGTAGAGACACATGTACAGTGAGTACAGTAGAGACACATGTGCAGTGAGTACAGTAGAGACACATGTACAGTGGGAACAGTAGAGACACATGTACAGTGAGTACAGTAGAGACACATGTGCAGTGAGTACAGTAGAGACACATGTGCAGTGAGTACAGTAGAGACACATGTACAGTGAGTACAGTAGAGACACATGTACAGTGAGTAGAGTAGAGACACATGTACAGTGAGTACAGTAGAGACACATGTACAGTGAGTAGAGTAGAGACACATGTGCAGTGAGTACAGTAGAGACACATGTACAGTGAGTAGAGTAGAGACACATGTACAGTGAGTACAGCAGACACATGTGCAGTGAGTACAGTAGAGACACATGTACAGTGAGTACAGTAGAGACAGATGTACAGTAGAGATACATGTACAGTGAGTACAGTAGAGACACATGTACAGTGAGTACAGTAGAGACACATGTACAGTGAGTAGAGTAGAGACACATGTACAGTGAGTACAGTAGAGACACATGTGCAGTGAGTAGAGTAGACACATGTGCAGTGAGTACAGTAGAGACACATGTACAGTGAGTACAGTAGAGACACATGTACAGTAGAGACACATGTACAGTGAGTACAGTAGAGACACATGTGCAGTGAGTACAGTAGAGACACATGTACAGTGAGTACAGTAGAGACACATGTACAGTAGAGACACATGTACAGTGAGTACAGTAGAGACACATGTACTGTGAGTACAGTAGAGACACATGTGCAGTGAGTACAGTAGAGACACATGTACAGCGAGTACAGTAAAGACACATGTACAGTGAGTACAGTAGAGACACATGTGCAGTGAGTACAGTAGAGACACATGTACAGTGAGTACAGTAGATACACATGTACAGTAGAGACACATGTACAGTAGAGACACATGTACAGTAGAGACACATGTACAGTGAGTACAGTAGAGACACATGTACAGTGAGTACAGTAGAGACACATGGGCAGTGAGTACAGTAGAGACACATGTACAGTGAGTACAGTAGAGACACATGTACAGTAGAGACACATGTGCAGTGAGTACAGTAGAGACACATGTACAGTGTGTACAGTAGAGACACATGTACAGTGAGTACAGTAGAGACACATGTACAGTGAGTAGTGATTTAATACAGCTCAATAAATTTCACATCTGAAATCCTAAATCTTACTCTTGCACTGTCGATGCGCATCTGTGCGTCTTTCCCATGATGCATCATGCAGTCCATACTGCCAGATCTGTCAACCACAAAAACGAACTCGCCTTGAGATGCCAATGATGACATCACGTCCGCAGGGAACTCTGGGTACAAACTGATCATGAGCACCGGATCGGCCATCAGAGACCCTGAAACAGAGGCGTGTAAACACGGTAAGAGGGTGTAAATGAATCCTGTATGAACCGCGTTACACTGTACGATGGTCTCTATCATTATGTGAAACCATTAGCAGAGTTTCACTTCATTTTCTTTTTAGGGTGAACTAACCCTTTAAAGGTAGTTTATGTAAGATTGTGGCCAAACATGGTTCTGCAATCACTTTCAAATGACTGTAGAGCGGTGTATCCCCTTACTCGAGGTTGCCAGATAGGCTGCAGGATCCAGCAGGAAGGCTTCTACAAGGAGCTTCCAATGGCAAGTGACGAGTCCTACACAGTACGTTTTCTTTTTTGTTCATTGTCACAACGTTTTTCTGATTCATAACGAGGTCTTTTAGGTTTTGTAAAGTTAGACATTTTTTATCCAAAAGGTTTGTAGCCGCAGCTGTGGTAACTAGAGCAGAGCTGGCAACCCGGATGCCGAAACACTACGGACTTCGTGATTGGTAGACAGGTGGAGGGTGGAGCTTCAGGCCAAAACACAACATGTCAACATCAACATCAGTTGAGGGCTGCAACTTAACTTTTAAATGACAATATCCTGGCCGGACTAATGTTGTCAGTGATATAAGTATTTTAAATTATAACATGATTTCTTAATGTCTAGTGACATATCAGGGCGATTTTATGATTAATTGAAATACATTTCTTACATACAGTTCCTTTAACTTACACATTAGAAGTATATTTACAGCATACTGACTTCATGTACAAACAAAAACCTGTACCCGTCTGAGCCGCGGCCGCTCCGGCCTCCACCACAGCAGTGGGCTGATGGGTATTCTCATAGTACAGAAGCAGCTCTACATCCTTATCAAACCGGTGACCAGCACTCAGAGTCACCTGCACACACCATTACAGGCTTCAGGAAACTGATGGCAATGCATAAAAACTGTACACACTCACACACACACACACACACACACTCACTCTCTCACACACACACACACACACACACACACACTCACTCTCTCACACACACACACACACACACACACACACACACACTCACTCTCTCACACACACACACACACACACACACACACTCACACTCACACTCACTCTCTCACACACACACACACACACACACACACACACACACACACTCACTCTCTCACACACACACACACACACACACACACACACACACACACACACACACACACACACACACACACACACACACACACACACACACACACACACACACACACACACACACACACTCACACTCACACTCACTCTCTCTCACACACACACACACACACACACACACACAGTACCGTGGCGTGAGTGTGCTGTGCGTCGAGGAACACCAGAGGATCCAGAGGGCAGCTGGACTCCAGTCTGGAGATGCGGTCAGACGATCTCACATCCACACTCAGAGACAGTGTGTAGGGAATAACACTCGCTGAGGAAACTTCTGGAACACCAGCGGCTGAAGCTGACACAATCACACACAGATATGACCCGGTGTTCAGTGAACAAGCTTTGATCACAGGAATAAATGACTCTTGACTATATATTCACACAGAGCAGCAGTTTTACACTGGAGGAATATTTCCCTGTTTACTGGAGTTAGGATCAGATTCATGAGCAGAAGAGACTCGTGTGACCGGTGGTGTGACTGGGGAAGTAAGAGCTCTGACTACATCAGTCCCTGCTTTCTGGGAAGAATAGTTTCATGAAAAGATGTTATGTCTTGTACGATTGTTTTGGTTATGTTTTCATAAGCTTTAAATCAAACAGAACTGATGTTTTTAAATCATGTAGAAAGACAAATGGAAAATCACTTGTGTGATAAAGCCACAGGAGATTGGCCTGTAAATGATTATGATCGTGTGGTCCAGTGTGTGTGTGTGTGTGTGTGTGTGTGTGTGTGTGTGTGTGTGTGTGTGTGTGTGCCGAGATCACCTGCGGGTGTGTATCTGGGGTTGAGTACGGCCGGCAGACAGAAGCGCAGTGCGTCGTCGGCCTGAATGCTGAGCTCCATCACATAGACGATGGTGATGACGGCGATCTGACCCGGAGACAAACACCCGACGCTCAGCTTGAACACATCCGAACTCTCGTCGCTCTCTTCCAGCAGAAACGCCTGCTGACCCGAACTCACAGCATCATCATACTGATCCCGCGCCTGCAGAGACATCAGAACAAGCGGTCAGCTCTGTCTGATCTCAGTCTGAGCAGAACATGTCACTGGCCACGGTTCTCTGACTTCTCAGAACCAGCACGTGTTTACAGCGGCGAGATGAAGATGTTTCCATAGGGGTGGCACAGAAATCTTCATTATTCAAACATAAAAAATAAGGTTGACTATAAAGTACTGGACTGTTTTACTGCCTACAACACAGATGAATACAATTAATTGTCCTTAATTGTAATGGATGTTTTCTTTTCCATCCCCATGTGCAACAATGTGAATATGTTGAATGTGGCAGAACATAAAACAAATGCCTACGTTTTTATAAATAATATAATAAAGAAATGCATATTGCTGGTTATATGTTTAGTGGTACACAGTAAAACTAAAAGAAACACTACTCAGTTTTCTGTTGGCCCTCGTTTATAGAGAGTAAAAATAAAGCAGATTCACTCTACACATGTGGATTCACATTAGTGATGAACACCTGCTGTTAACAAGCAGAATAACTGAAGATGAGAGGAACAAGAACACAAAAAAGAGGAGAGAGGAGCAGAAGCACACTTACAACTGACCTACAGCCACACAGTCTTAGATTAAATCAACTGCAAATAAAATCAATATCTCACCAGAGGATGACTAAACAACTCCAAAAACAGCATTACCATATTCCCTTATTACAAACCAGTTTGTCTTTATTTATTTCATATGATACATGTACAAAGCTTGTTGAAGTCTGTATGAAGTCACCATTATGGTGATCAGTGTTCCTTTAGTTGGGCACTTGCCCATTGTAGATCCATGCAGGTCTTAAAGGACAACTCGGGTAAAAAATGAACCACATGGTTACCGAGTAGATCGTTCTCTGGGATGCGTTTTCATGAAAATCGAATGTAAAGAGCTACACTAACACGGTAGCATAATGAGGGTCCCTACATGCAAACCGAAGCATTGAGAACTTTGTAAGTGTACAAACAGTTTAATAAGAAGATACTTTATAAAGACAGTACATTACGCGTATACAGACAGGAGCCATCTTGGAAAAGAGTCTCGACAAGTCGAGCCACGGTTGAATAATCCGCCATCTCTTTAGTGTGTATCGTTTGGAAGCACTAGTCTCTGTTGCGCTCAGTGCTTTCTTCCGGAAACAACGGACCATATGAGATTCCAAGTCACAGTTCATCACTGAGCACAGCGTTCGTGGCTCGAGACTGTTTTCCAAGATGGCTCCTGTCTGTATACGCTAATGTACTGTCTTTATAAAGTATCTTCTTATTAAACTGTTTGTACACTAACAAAGTTCTCAACGCTTCGGTTTGCATGTAGGGACCCTCATTATGCTACCGTGTTAGCATGAGGCTATTTTGAGCCTTGTTAGTGGTATTAACTAGCCATTTAATTGTACTTATTCTATGCCCCATAGACTAGCGTTATAAGCTAATCTGTTTTTAGAGATAAAACTCTTTACATTCGGAGAACGATCTACTCGGTAACCCTGTGTTAATTACCCTTAGGTTCATTTTTCACCGGAGTTGTCCTTTAAAGGGCCGGACCGGCAGCCTAATATTCTGTGTGAGTTAATGTTAATCAATCAACAAAAGAAAATAGAAAATCACCCCATGCTTGACTGAATAACTTTGATATATTTATTAAGAATCAGTCTATAGTTTATTATAGAATGAAGTCTGTGCGGTTTTTCTTACATTTGATTATTTCATTTCTCTTTTGAATGCTATTGTTAAACAGACGTCCTGCAGCTGAAAGAGTAAAGCACTGTTGATTTCATTTCACTTTCACTCTTATAGTTTTTGTCATATTGTTTGTAATTTTCACTTTTGCTTGTTTTAATAACAAAGATAAAATGTTATTAAATATCTATATTGTAATTATAAAATGTACATTTAAAAAAATATTATGAAATAAGATTTTGGTCATTCCAACTGTGAAAGGTTAGCGAATGTTAACATCATTGTTAATAATGTGATTGTTGGCACTATTCCAGCATAACCCAGCCTGGACCAGCATGAAATCCAGCAGGGGTGTGTGGGATTAGGGTCGGGACTGGGCAGGAATCAAACGCCTGTCGTAGATGAAACACATCCCTCTGCTGTTCAGACTCACGCTCTGTTTGTCCTGCAGCTCCGCCACGATCTCCTGCTCTCCGATCTTGGCACTGAAGTGGCAGACGGCGGCATCGGCGGGCAGCGGGAACACGAACACGGCCTCCAGCGGACGCTCCTCCTCATTGACATACTGCAGACTGGAGCTGACGGAGGTCACGTGATCCCGAACCTGCAGCTGCACTGAGATGCTCTTCAGAGGAACTGAGGGAAACACACACATACACACACATCAGAGGATCTGCACACACACACACACACATCAGAGGATCTGCACACACACACACACACATCAGAGGATCTGCACACACACACACACACACACACACACATCTCAGCACTCTCTTCCGAGGAACTGAGAGATGGAATGGAATTAGAGAACATGTTTACCTATTCAACCTGTTGGAACCCTGTATCTCCTGCCCGAAGGCATCAGCTCTTACTTAGATGCTCTTTAAATGTGTGTTTTGTTTGTGGGACGCAGTTTGCACCAGTTCTGCAGAACGGCTCATATATGGGCCATTCCTGTTATCCAGTAACATTTTGGCTTCTTAATCTTTCATGGGGGGAAAAGGTTTTTCATGTTTTTTGCACTCTACCAAAATAGTGACATGTTTAGTGAATTAGGAATACATATTGGTCGAGCTCAGGGATTTAAAAAATAATAATTATGTGTAGATTGTTCAGACACTGGCCGTGAAGGTATTCCACCCTGTTGGGGACATATACAGTTATCACAAAATGTTAATAATGTAAATGTTGAACAGTAATACGTAATATACTTTATTAGATAGTATATGTCCTAGTATACTAGTATTTTTTATTCTTGAAAAAATAGTTAAACAATTATTGATGAACAGAATGTCTTGATTATTAAGAACAGGTACTTTTTTTATAGCCATGTTTGCCAACATGATGCTAAATAATACAAAGATTTTGCTAAAACCATACTGTATACTGTTAATGCCCCTCACCTCTCAAAATAAGACAAACATTTAACGTTGCTGTCAAATTATTATTAAAAATGACTTTTCCAACAGGATGGAGCAGAGTATAACAGGGTGGAGCCGAGTGAAGTATAACAGGGTGGAGCTGAGTGAAGTATAACAGGGTGGAGCTGTGTGGAGTATAACAGGTTGAAGCAGAGTATAACAGGGTGGAGCTGAGTGGAGTATAACAGGGTGGAGCTGAGTGGAGTATAACAGGTTGGAGCAGAGTATAACAGGGTGGAGCTGAGTGGAGTATAACAGGTTGGAGCAGAGTATAGCAGGGTGGAGCTGAGTGGAGTATAACAGGTTGGAGCAGAGTATAACAGGGTGGAGCTGAGTGGAGTATAACAGGTTGGAGCAGAGTATAACAGGGTGGAGCTGAGTGGAGTATAACAGGATGGAGCAGAGTATAACAGGGTGGAGCCGAGTGAAGTATAACAGGGTGGAGCTGAGTGAAGTATAACAGGGTGGAGCAGAGTATAACAGGGTGGAGCCGAGTGGAGTATAACAGGGTGGAGCTGAGTGGAGTATAACAGGGTGGAGCTGTGTGGAGTATAACAGGGTGGAGCTGTGTGGAGTATAACAGGGTGGAGCTGTGTGGAGTATAACAGGTTGGAGCAGAGTATAACAGGGTGGAGCTGAGTGGAGTATAACAGGGTGGAGCTGTGTGGAGTATAACAGGTTGGAGCAGAGTATAACAGGGTGGAGCTGAGTGGAGTATAACAGGTTGGAGCAGAGTATAGCAGGGTGGAGCTGAGTGGAGTATAACAGGTTGGAGCAGAGTATAACAGGGTGGAGCTGAGTGGAGTATAACATGTTGGAGCAGAGTATAACAGGGTGGAGCTGAGTGGAGTATAACAGGATGGAGCAGAGTATAACAGGGTGGAGCTGTGTGGAGTATAACAGGTTGGAGCAGAGTATAACAGGGTGGAGCTGAGTGGAGTATAACAGGTTGGAGCAGAGTATAGCAGGGTGGAGCTGAGTGGAGTATAACAGGTTGGAGCAGAGTATAACAGGGTGGAGCTGAGTGGAGTATAACATGTTGGAGCAGAGTATAACAGGGTGGAGCTGAGTGGAGTATAACAGGATGGAGCAGAGTATAACAGGGTGGAGCCGAGTGAAGTATAACAAGGTGGAGCTGAGTGAAGTATAACAGGGTGGAGCAGAGTATAACAGGGTGGAGCCGAGTGGAGTATAACAGGGTGGAGCAGAGTATAACAAGGTGGAGCTGAGTGAAGTATAACAGGGTGGAGCAGAGTATAACAGGGTGGAGCCGAGTGAAGTATAACAGGGTGGAGCAGAGTATAACAGGGTGGAGCCGAGTGGAGTATAACAGGGTGGAGCTGAGTGGAGTATAACAGGGTGGAGCTGTGTGGAGTATAACAGGGTGGAGCTGAGTGGAGTATAACAGGGTGGAGCTGAGTGAAGTATAACAGGGTGGAGCTGAGTGGAGTATAACAGGGTGGAGCCGAGTGGAGTATAACAGGGTGGAGCAGAGTATAACAGGGTGGAGCTGTGTGGAGTATAACAGGTTGGAGCAGAGTATAACAGGGTGGAGCTGAGTGGAGTATAACAGGATGGAGCAGAGTATAACAGGGTGGAGCCGAGTGAAGTATAACAAGGTGGAGCTGAGTGAAGTATAACAGGTTGGAGCAGAGTATAACAGGGTGGAGCTGAGTGGAGTATAACAGGATGGAGCAGAGTATAACAGGGTGGAGCCGAGTGAAGTATAACAAGGTGGAGCTGAGTGAAGTATAACAGGGTGGAGCAGAGTATAACAGGGTGGAGCCGAGTGGAGTATAACAGGGTGGAGCTGAGTGGAGTATAACAGGGTGGAGCTGTGTGGAGTATAACAGGGTGGAGCTGAGTGGAGTATAACAGGGTGGAGCTGAGTGAAGTATAACAGGGTGGAGCTGAGTGGAGTATAACAGGGTGGAGCTGTGTGGAGTATAACAGGTTGGAGCAGAGTATAACAGGGTGGAGCTGAGTGGAGTATAACAGGTTGGAGCAGAGTATAACAGGGTGGAGCTGAGTGGAGTATAACAGGTTGGAGCAGAGTATAACAGGGTGGAGCTGAGTGGAGTATAACAGGTTGGAGCAGAGTATAACAGGGTGGAGCTGAGTGGAGTATAACAGGTTGGAGCAGAGTATAACAGGGTGGAGCCGAGTGGAGTATAACAGGGTGGAGCTGAGTGGAGTATAACAGGGTGGAGCTGTGTGGAGTATAACAGGGTGGAGCTGTGTGGAGTATAACAGGGTGGAGCTGTGTGGAGTATAACAGGTTGGAGCAGAGTATAACAGGGTGGAGCTGAGTGGAGTATAACAGGGTGGAGCTGTGTGGAGTATAACAGGTTGGAGCAGAGTATAACAGGGTGGAGCTGAGTGGAGTATAACAGGTTGGAGCAGAGTATAGCAGGGTGGAGCTGAGTGGAGTATAACAGGTTGGAGCAGAGTATAACAGGGTGGAGCTGAGTGGAGTATAACATGTTGGAGCAGAGTATAACAGGGTGGAGCTGAGTGGAGTATAACAGGATGGAGCAGAGTATAACAGGGTGGAGCTGTGTGGAGTATAACAGGTTGGAGCAGAGTATAACAGGGTGGAGCTGAGTGGAGTATAACAGGTTGGAGCAGAGTATAGCAGGGTGGAGCTGAGTGGAGTATAACAGGTTGGAGCAGAGTATAACAGGGTGGAGCTGAGTGGAGTATAACATGTTGGAGCAGAGTATAACAGGGTGGAGCTGAGTGGAGTATAACAGGATGGAGCAGAGTATAACAGGGTGGAGCCGAGTGAAGTATAACAAGGTGGAGCTGAGTGAAGTATAACAGGGTGGAGCAGAGTATAACAGGGTGGAGCCGAGTGGAGTATAACAGGGTGGAGCAGAGTATAACAGGGTGGAGCTGTGTGGAGTATAACAGGTTGGAGCAGAGTATAACAGGGTGGAGCTGAGTGGAGTATAACAGGATGGAGCAGAGTATAACAGGGTGGAGCCGAGTGAAGTATAACAAGGTGGAGCTGAGTGAAGTATAACAGGGTGGAGCAGAGTATAACAGGGTGGAGCCGAGTGGAGTATAACAGGGTGGAGCTGAGTGGAGTATAACAGGGTGGAGCTGTGTGGAGTATAACAGGGTGGAGCTGAGTGGAGTATAACAGGGTGGAGCTGAGTGAAGTATAACAGGGTGGAGCTGAGTGGAGTATAACAGGGTGGAGCTGTGTGGAGTATAACAGGTTGGAGCAGAGTATAACAGGGTGGAGCTGAGTGGAGTATAACAGGTTGGAGCAGAGTATAACAGGGTGGAGCTGAGTGGAGTATAACAGGTTGGAGCAGAGTATAACAGGGTGGAGCTGAGTGGAGTATAACAGGTTGGAGCAGAGTATAACAGGGTGGAGCTGAGTGGAGTATAACAGGTTGGAGCAGAGTATAACAGGGTGGAGCAGAGTATAACAGGGTGGAGCAGAGTGAAGTATAACAGGGTGGAGCAGAGTGAAGTATAACAGGGTGGAGCTGAGTGAAGTATAACAGGGTGGAGCAGAGTGGAGTATAACAGGGTGGAGCTGAGTGGAGTATAACAGGGTGGAGCAGAGTGAAGTATAACAGGGTGGAGCTGAGTGAAGTATAACAGGGTGGAGCAGAGTATAACAGGGTGGAGCAGAGTGAAGTATAACAGGGGGGAGCAGAGTATAACAGGGTGGAGCTGAGTGAAGTATAACAGGGTGGAGCAGAGTATAACAGGGTGGAGCAGAGTGAAGTATAACAGGGTGGAGCAGAGTATAACAGGGTGGAGCTGAGTGAAGTATAACAGGGTGGAGCAGAGTGAAGTATAACAGGGTGGAGCAGAGTATAACAGGTTGGAGCAGAGTATAACAGGGTGGAGCAGAGTATAACAGGTTGGAGCAGAGTATAACAGGGTGGAGCAGAGTGAAGTATAACAGGGTGGAGCTGAGTGAAGTATAACAGGGTGGAGCAGAGTGGAGTATAACAGGGTGGAGCTGAGTGGAGTATAACAGGGTGGAGCAGAGTGAAGTATAACAGGGTGGAGCTGAGTGAAGTATAACAGGGTGGAGCAGAGTGGAGTATAACAGGGTGGAGCAGAGTATAACAGGGTGGAGCAGAGTGGAGTATAACAGGGTGGAGCAGAGTATAACAGGGTGGAGCAGAGTGAAGTATAACAGGGTGGAGCTGAGTGAAGTATAACAGGGTGGAGCAGAGTGGAGTATAACAGGGTGGAGCAGAGTATAACAGGTTGGAGCAGAGTATAACAGGTTGGAGCAGAGTGGAGTATAACAGGGTGGAGCAGAGTATAACAGGTTGGAGCAGAGTATAACAGGGTGGAGCAGAGTGGAGTATAACAGGGTGGAGCAGAGTATAACAGGTTGGATCAGAGTATAACAGGGTGGAGCAGAGTGAAGTATAACAGGGTGGAGCAAAGTATAACAGGGTGGAGCTGAGTGAAGTATAACAGGGTGGAGCAGAGTATAACAGGGTGGAGCTGAGTGAAGTATAAAAGGGTGGAGCAGAGTATAACAGGTTGGAGCAGAGTATAACAGGGTGGAGCAGAGTGGAGTATAACAGGGTGGAGCAGAGTATAACAGGTTGGAGCAGAGTATAACAGGGTGGAGCAGAGTGAAGTATAACAGGGTGGAGCAGAGTATAACAGGGTGGAGCTGAGTGAAGTATAACAGGGTGAAGCAGAGTATAACAGGGTGGAGCTGAGTGGAGTATAACAGGGTGGAGCAGAGTGGAGTATAACAGGGTGGAGCAGAGTGAAGTATAACAGGGTGGAGCTGAGTGGAGTATAACAGGGTGGAGCAGAGTGAAGTATAACAGGGTGGAGCTGAGTGGAGTATAACAGGGTGGAGCTGAGTGGAGTATAACAGGGTGGAGCTGAGTGGAGTATAACAGGTTGGAGCAGAGTGGAGTATAACAGGGTGGAGCAGAGTATAACAGGTTGGAGCAGAGTATAACAGGGTGGAGCTGAGTGAAGTATAACAGGGTGGAGCTGAGTGGAGTATAACAGGGTGGAGCAGAGTATAACAGGTTGGAGCAGAGTATAACAGGGTGGAGCTGAGTGGAGTATAACAGGGTGGAGCTGAGTGGAGTATAACAGGTTGGAGCAGAGTATAACAGGTTGGAGCAGAGTATAACAGGGTGGAGCTGAGTGGAGTATAACAGGGTGGAGCAGAGTATAACAGGTTGGAGCAGAGTATAACAGGTTGGAGCAGAGTATAACAGGGTGGAGCTGAGTGGAGTATAACAGGGTGGAGCTGAGTGGAGTATAACAGGTTGGAGCAGAGTGGAGTATAACAGGGTGGAGCAGAGTATAACAGGTTGGAGCAGAGTATAACAGGTTGGAGCAGAGTGGAGTATAACAGGGTGGAGCTGAGTGAAGTATAACAGGGTGGATCAATTTTTTTGTGAATACGGCCCCAGTTCATACCATGTACTTTACAGAGTAATTTCTGCACCAAGAATCTTTAATGAAAACAGAAATGAGTTATTTCTGTCCAAACATTACTCTTTTAGCACAAGTCGACTCGCGCTGCAGACGCTGGAAGCTAGTTATTTTAGTCTATAAAGTTTTAAATATGGATATTTTTCCTACACAAACGCATCAATTCGCTTCAAAAGGCCTTTGTTAACCCCCAGAGCCGTGTGGAGCAGTTATATGATGGATGGATGGATGGATGGATGGATGGATGGATGGCTACAGTCACTGCCATCATAAAGGAAGAGTCAGGACATTATTAATATAACTATTCATTTTGTTCGTCTGAAAGAAGAGTGTCATAGTCAAGTCAAGTCAACTTTATTTATATAGCGCTTTTAACACTGCAGATTGTCTCAGAGCAGCTTCACAGTGTTACACAGGAAATAATGCAGCATAATTTTATTCAGCTGTATAGCCATTCTGGAGAAAACGGTGATGTCATCAGTTCATTTCAATTATCATACGGTGACAGTGTGGGCTTTAGATCAGTAATTAGATCAGTCATTTAGTTTATATGGTTAATTTAGTTTATTAATTAGATTTATTTGGATATTTAGTTGAAAAATTTAGAAAAAATTTAGTGTCCCCAACTGAGCACGCCAAGCCAGAGGCGACACACACACACACACACAGGATGAGCAGAGGGACAGGAAACCATGGGGTCATTTTTGGGTGAACTATCCCTTTAAGTAATATGACAGTTTGTTCTGTGCAGTGTTTCTGCATTCCAGTATTATGATTTCTACATAATATGACATATGTTTATTACAGCGATCATGGGCATTAGATCCATCACATCATTTGGGTTGTTTAATCCTTATCATCGTATTTTAAGGTGGACTGCACATGCCATCACTGATACTGTCACTGTTGCTTATGGTGATTATGCTTATATTTATTCATACTTGTACTTCATGTTTATTCATAATTCTCAGGTCAGTATAATTTGTGATTTTTTTTTTTCTTTTTTTTTTGTTAAGTTGGGGATGTAACATTTTCATTATTGCTTGTTTGTTGTTGCACTGTTAAATGTAACTGTGTTATGTTTGTGTATTGTGCTGTGATTGGTGTGTGTTAGAATAAGTTCAGATGTAAAGCAGGAGTAATGAGGAGGAAGAGGAGAGCTCATACCTGGCTGATTCCCCTCGGACACGAGCCCACAGCGGTTCACCATCCTGACCTCTGACAACACATCACATTTCAGAACCTCCATTATATTACATATAACCAATCATAAGACGTGTATCAGTACAGCAATATCGCACAACACACCCTTAAAACAATAACAGCACGTCATTACAACTTTTCTTTAACATTGTCTTTCTAACATTTTTACTGTACATTTATGAAATGCACTTTCTGTAAAGCTGCTTTGAAACAATGTGTATTGTGAAAAGCGCTATACAAATAAATTTGAATTGAATTGAAGGTGCTAACTGGAGTTAAACATAGTTTATAACCCACATGAAAAAATACTATAGTATATTATAGTAAAATTACTCTAGTAAATACTATAATGTTTTTGAACCGTACTATAGTAAAAATACTACAGTAAATTGTAGAATAGTACAGTAAAATTACTCTAGTAAATACTATAGTGTTTCTGAACCATACTATAGTAAAGACACTACAGTAAATTGTAGAATATTATAGTAAAATTACTCTAGTAAATACTATAGTGTTTCTGAACCGTACTATAGTAAAGATACTACAGTAAATTGTAGAATATTATAGTAAAATTACTCTAGTAAATACTATAATGTTTCTGAACCATACTATAGTAAAGATACTAAAGTAAATTGTAGAATATTATAGTAAAATTACTGTAGTAAATACTATAGTGTTTTTGAACCATACTATAGTAAAGATACTACAGTAAATTGTAGAATATTATAGTAAAATTACTCTAGTAAATACTATAGTGTTTTTGAACCATACTATAGTAAAGATACTAAAGTAAATTGTAGAATATTATAGTAAAATTACTCTAGTAAATACTATAGTGTTTCTGAACCATACTATAGTAAAGATACTACAGTAAATTGTAGAATATTATAGTAAAATTACTCTAGTAAATACTATAGTGTTTCTGAACCATACTATAGTAAAGATACTACAGTAAATTGTAGAATATTATAGTAAAATTACTCTAGTAAATACTATAGTGTTTTTGAACCGTACTATAGTAAAGATACTAAAGTAAATTGTAGAATATTATAGTAAAATTACTGTAGTAAATACTATAGTGTTTTTGAACCGTACTATAGTAAAGATACTAAAGTAAATTGTAGAATATTATAGTAAAATTACTCTAGTAAATACTATAGTGTTTTTGAACCGTACTATAGTAAAGATACTAAAGTAAATTGTAGAATATTATAGTAAAATTACTGTAGTAAATACTATAGTGTTTTTGAACCGTACTATAGTAAAGATACTAAAGTAAATTGTAGAATATTATAGTAAAATTACTCTAGTAAATACTATAGTGTTTTTGAACCATACTATAGTAAAGATACTAAAGTAAATTGTAGAATATTATAGTAAAATTACTGTAGTAAATACTATAGTGTTTCTGAACCGTACTATAGTAAAAATACTACAGTAAATTGTAGAATAGTACAGTAAAATTACTCTAGTAAATACTATAGTGTTTCTGAACCATACTATAGTAAAGACACTACAGTAAATTGTAGAATATTATAGTAAAATTACTCTAGTAAATACTATAGTGTTTCTGAACCGTACTATAGTAAAGATACTACAGTAAATTGTAGAATATTATAGTAAAATTACTCTAGTAAATACTATAATGTTTCTGAACCATACTATAGTAAAGATACTAAAGTAAATTGTAGAATATTATAGTAAAATTACTGTAGTAAATACTATAGTGTTTTTGAACCATACTATAGTAAAGATACTACAGTAAATTGTAGAATATTATAGTAAAATTACTCTAGTAAATACTATAGTGTTTTTGAACCATACTATAGTAAAGATACTAAAGTAAATTGTAGAATATTATAGTAAAATTACTCTAGTAAATACTATAGTGTTTCTGAACCATACTATAGTAAAGATACTACAGTAAATTGTAGAATATTATAGTAAAATTACTCTAGTAAATACTATAGTGTTTCTGAACCATACTATAGTAAAGATACTACAGTAAATTGTAGAATATTATAGTAAAATTACTCTAGTAAATACTATAGTGTTTTTGAACCGTACTATAGTAAAGATACTAAAGTAAATTGTAGAATATTATAGTAAAATTACTGTAGTAAATACTATAGTGTTTTTGAACCGTACTATAGTAAAGATACTAAAGTAAATTGTAGAATATTATAGTAAAATTACTCTAGTAAATACTATAGTGTTTTTGAACCATACTATAGTAAAGATACTAAAGTAAATTGTAGAATATTATAGTAAAATTACTGTAGTAAATACTATAGTGTTTCTGAACCGTACTATAGTAAAGATACTACAGTAAATTGTAGAATATTATAGTAAAATTACTCTAGTAAATACTATAGTGTTTTTGAACCATACTATAGTAAAGATACTAAAGTAAATTGTAGAATATTATAGTAAAATTACTGTAGTAAATACTATAGTGTTTTTGAACCATACTATAGTAAAGATACTACAGTAAATTGTAGAATATTATAGTAAAATTACTCTAGTAAATACTATAGTGTTTTTGAACCGTACTATAGTAAAGATACTAAAGTAAATTGTAGAATATTATAGTAAAATTACTCTAGTAAATACTATAGTGTTTTTGAACCGTACTATAGTAAAGATACTAAAGTAAATTGTAGAATATTATAGTAAAATTACTCTAGTAAATACTATAGTGTTTTTGAACCGTACTATAGTAAAGATACTAAAGTAAATTGTAGAATATTATAGTAAAATTACTCTAGTAAATACTATAGTGTTTTTGAACCGTACTATAGTAAAGATACTAAAGTAAATTGTAGAATATTATAGTAAAATTACTGTAGTAAATACTATAGTGTTTCTGAACCGTACTATAGTAAAGATACTACAGTAAATTGTAGAATATTATAGTAAAATTACTCTAGTAAATACTATAATGTTTCTGAACCATACTATAGTAAAGATACTACAGTAAATTGTAGAATATTATAGTAAAATTACTCTAGTAAATACTATAGTGTTTCTGAACCGTACTATAGTAAAGATACTACAGTAAATTGTAGAATATTATAGTAAAATTACTCTAGTAAATACTATAGTGTTTTTGAACCATACTATAGTAAAGATACTAAAGTAAATTGTAGAATATTATAGTAAAATTACTGTAGTAAATACTATAGTGTTTTTGAACCATACTATAGTAAAGATACTACAGTAAATTGTAGAATATTATAGTAAAATTACTCTAGTAAATACTATAGTGTTTTTGAACCATACTATAGTAAAGATACTACAGTAAATTGTAGAATATTATAGTAAAATTACTCTAGTAAATACTATAGTGTTTCTGAACCATACTATAGTAAAGATACTACAGTAAATTGTAGAATATTATAGTAAAATTACTGTAGTAAATACTATAGTGTTTTTGAACCATACTATAGTAAAGATACTACAGTAAATTGTAGAATATTATAGTAAAATTACTCTAGTAAATACTATAGTGTTTTTGAGCCATTCTATAGTAAAGATACTACAGTAAATTGTAGAATATTATAGTAAAATTACTCTAGTAAATACTATAGTGTTTCTGAACCATACTATAGTAAAGATACTACAGTAAATTGTAGAATATTATAGTAAAATTACTGTAGTAAATACTATAGTGTTTTTGAACCATACTATAGTAAAGATACTACAGTAAATTGTAGAATATTATAGTAAAATTACTCTAGTAAATACTATAGTGTTTTTGAGCCATTCTATAGTAAAGATACTACAGTAAATTGTAGAATATTATAGTAAAATTACTGTAGTAAATACTATAGTGTTTTTGAACCATACTATAGTAAAGATACTACAGTAAATTGTAGAATATTATAGTAAAATTACTGTAGTAAATACTATAGTGTTTTTGAACCATACTATAGTAAAGATACTACAGTAAATTGTAGAATATTATTGTAAAATTACTGTAGTAAATACTATAGTGTTTCTGAACCATACTATAGTAAAGATACTACAGTAAATTGTAGAATATTATAGTAAAATTACTGTAGTAAATACTATAGTGTTTTTGAACCATACTATAGTAAAGATACTACAGTAAATTGTAGAATATTATAGTAAAATTACTGTAGTAAATACTATAGTGTTTCTGAACCATACTATAGTAAAGATACTACAGTAAATTGTAGTATATTATAGTAAAATTACTCTAGTAAATACTATAGTGTTTTTGAAACATACTATAGTAAGATACTACAGTAAATTGTAGTATATTATAGTAAAATTACTCTAGTAAATACTATAGTGTTTCTGAACCATACTATAGTAAAGATACTACAGTAAATTGTAGAATATTATAGTAAAATTACTCTAGTAAATACTATAGTGTTTCTGAACCATACTATAGAAAAGATACTACAGTAAATTGTAGTATATTATAGTAAAATTACTCTAGTAAATACTATAGTGTTTCTGAACCATACTATAGTAAAGATACTACAGTAAATTGTAGAATATTACAGTAAAATTACTCTAGTAAATACTATAGTGTTTCTGAACCATACTATAGTAAAGATACTACAGTAAATTGTAGAATATTATAGTAAAATTACTATAGTAAATACTATAGTGTTTTTGAACCATACTATAGTAAAGATACTACAGTAAATTGTAGAATATTATAGTAAAATTACTATAGTAAATACTATAGTGTTTTTGAACCATACTATAGTAAAGATACTACAGTAAATTGTAGAATATTATAGTAAAATTACTGTAGTAAATACTATAGTGTTTTTGAACCATACTATAGTAAAGATACTACAGTAAATTGTAGTATATTATAGTAAAATTACTGTAGTAAATACTATAGTGTTTTTGAAACATACTATAGTAAGATACTACAGTAAACTGTAGAATATTACAGTAAAATTACTCTAGTAAATACTATAGTGTTTTTGAAACATACTATAGTAAGATACTACAGTAAATTGTAGAATATTACAGTAAAATTACTCTAGTAAATACTATAGTGTTTCTAAACCATACTATAGTAAAGATACTACAGTAAATTGTAGAATATTATAGTAAAATTACTGTAGTAAATACTATAGTGTTTCTGAACCATACTATAGTAAAGATAACACAGTAAATTGTAGTATATTATAGTAAAATTACTCTAGTAAATACTATAGTGTTTTTGAACCATACTATAGTAAAGATACTACAGTAAATTGTAGAATATTATAGTAAAATTACTCTAGTAAATACTATAGTGTTTTTGAACCATACTATAGTAAAGATACTACAGTAAATTGTAGTATATTATAGTAAAATTACTCTAGTAAATACTATAGTGTTTTTGAACCATACTATAGTAAAGATACTACAGTAAATTGTAGAATATTATAGTAAAATTACTCTAGTAAATACTATAGTGTTTTTGAACCATACTATAGTAAAGATACTACGGTAAATTGTAGTATATTATAGTAAAATTACTCTAGTAAATACTATAGTGTTTTTGAACCATACTATAGTAAAGATACTACAGTAAATTGTAGTATATTATAGTAAAATTACTCTAGTAAATACTATAGTGTTTCTGAACCGTACTATAGTAAAGATACTACAGTAAATTGTAGAATATTACAGTAAAATTACTCTAGTAAATACTATAGTGTTTTTGAACATACTATAGTAAAGATACTACAGTAAATTGTAGAATATTATAGTAAAATTACTCTAGTAAATACTATAGTGTTTTTGAACCATACTATAGTAAAGATACTACAGTAAATTGTAGTATATTATAGTAAAATTACTCTAGTAAATACTATAGTGTTTTTGAACCGTACTATAGTAAAGATACTACAGTAAATTGTAGAATATTACAGTAAAATTACTCTAGTAAATACTATAGTGTTTTTGAACATACTATAGTAAAGATACTACAGTAAATTGTAGAATATTATAGTAAAATTACTCTAGTAAATACTATAGTGTTTCTGAACCATACTATAGTAAAGATACTACAGTAAATTGTAGAATATTATAGTAAAATTACTCTAGTAAATACTATAGTGTTTTTGAACCATACTATAGTAAAGATACTACAGTAAATTGTAGTATATTATAGTAAAATTACTCTAGTAAATACTATAGTGTTTTTGAACCATACTATAGTAAAGATACTACAGTAAATTGTAGAATATTATAGTAAAATTACTCTAGTAAATACTATAGTGTTTTTGAACCATACTATAGTAAAGATACTACAGTAAATTGTAGTATATTATAGTAAAATTACTCTAGTAAATACTATAGTGTTTTTGAACCATACTATAGTAAAGATACTACAGTAAATTGTAGTATATTATAGTCAAATTACTCTAGTAAATACTATAGTGTTTTTGAACCGTACTATAGTAATGATACTACAGTAAATTGTAGAATATTACAGTAAAATTACTCTAGTAAATACTATAGTGTTTTTGAACATACTATAGTAAAGATACTACAGTAAATTGTAGAATTTTATAGTAAAATTACTCTAGTAAATACTATAGTGTTTCTGAACCATACTATAGTAAAGATACTACAGTAAATTGTAGTATAATATAGTAAAATTACTCTAGTAAATACTATAGTGTTTTTGAACCATGCTATAGTAAAGATACTACAGTAAATTGTAGAATATTATAGTAAAATTACTCTAGTAAATACTATAGTGTTTTTGAACCGTACTATAGTAAAGATACTACGGTAAATTGTAGAATATTATAGTAAAATTACTCTAGTAAATACTATAGTGTTTTTGAACCGTACTATAGTAAAGATACTACAGTAAATTGTAGTATAATATAGTAAAATTACTCTAGTAAATACTATAGTGTTTTTGAACCATACTATAGTAAAGATACTACAGTAAATTGTAGTATAATATAGTAAAATTACTCTAGTAAATACTATAGTGTTTTTGAACCATACTATAGTAAAGATACTACAGTAAATTGTAGAATATTATAGTAAAATTACTCTAGTAAATACTATAGTGTTTTTGAACCGTACTATAGTAAAGATACTACAGTAAATTGTAGAATATTATAGTAAAATTACTCTAGTAAATACTATAGTGTTTTTGAACCATACTATAGTAAAGATACTACAGTAAATTGTAGAGTATTATAGTAAAATTACTCTAGTAAATACTGTAGTGTTTTTGAACCATACTATAGTAAAGATACTACAGTAAATTGTAGAATATTATAGTAAAATTACTCTAGTAAATACTATAGTGTTTTTGAACCATACTATAGTAAAGATACTACAGTAAATTGTAGAGTATTATAGTAAAATTACTCTAGTAAATACTATAGTGTTTTTGAACCATACTATAGTAAAGATACTACAGTAAATTGTAGTATAATATAGTAAAATTACAATTTACTGTAGTATCTTTACTATAGTATGGTTCAGAAACACTATAGTATTTACTAGAGTAATTTTACTATAATATTCTACAATTTACTGTAGTATCTTTACTATAGTATGGCTCAAAAACACTATAGTATTTACTACAGTAATTTTACTATAATATACTATAGTATTTTGTCACGTGGGGAGAAACTGAAAGTGATTACTGTAAATCATGTCGATGATAAAAGTGTCAAAGTGAAAGTAAAGCTGAACTAAAGTCTTACTGTTGTTATAAATCCTCAGAGATCGACTCCGTCAGTGAATGAGATGAGAAGGACCTCCTGACTGATCGCGTTATGATGTTTCAGGAACAATCGCAGAAGATTATATAAGAGAGAAGACAGATCTAACAGAGCTCTGGGTCTGACTGCCGAAGCACACACGCCACTCACAGCAGGGCAGCCGCACGTAGGTGTAGAGCTGCCAGCCAATAGAAAGCGAGGAAAATTCACGGAGGCGGGCCAAAAATACTACACAAAATTAGGTTCGAATCCCGTCTCGACCACAAATACCATCACATGTATTTACAGTCAGTGTTCATATAGATTCGCGTAACTTATGATAAACATACATAATCGAGCATTGAACAGTAATTATTCTTGTGTAAGATCTGCAAAAGTATTAATTAATAACATTTATAATAGTTCAGGTGTTGTCATTAATATTTTAATAATTAAAATATGATTAATTAAAATGAAGACACCCTACAAAATATTATACACACTTCACACATTATATTGGTATATACATATATATGTATACACACACACACACACACACACACACACACACATACATATACACACACACACACACACACACACACACACACACACATACATATATATATACACACACACACACACACACATACATATATATACACACACACACACACATACATATATACACACACACACACACACACACATACATATATATACACACACACACACACACACACGTATATATATATACACACACACACACACACACATACATATATATACACACACACACACACACACACGTATATGTATGTATATATATATATATATATATATATATATATATATATATATTTTTGATCACGCGGACTGGGAGATGTTCCGGTCGGCCTCTGATGACGACATCGAGGTTTACGCTGATAGCGTAACGTGTTTCATCAGGAAGTGCGTAGATGACGTTGTTCCGACCAAAACAATACGGCTGTACCCTAACCAGAAGCCGTGGCTAAACGGGGATGTTCGCGCGGCACTCAATGCGCGAACCTTCACTTTTAACTCCGGTAACGCGGAGGAGCATAAACAAGCAAGTTATGCCCTCCGAAAAACCATCAGAGCAGCAAAACGGCAGTACAGGGACAAGATTGAAGGACAGTTCAACACCACCGACTCCAGAAGCATGTGGAGGGGAATTAACACCATCACGGACTATAAAGGGAACACAAACTCCACCGTGAACACCGCTGCCTCTCTCCCGGACGAGCTCAACACCTTTTATGCTCGCTTTGAGGGAACTAACACCGCCCTCGCGGAGAGAGAGCTCGTGGCTGAAGATGCAGAGGTTAGTGCACTCTCCGTATCTGGAGCGGATGTAACCCGATCCTTCCGGCGGGTGAACGTCCGTAAAGCTGCGGGTCCAGACGGCATTCCCGGCCGTGTGATCAGAGCGTGCGCGCACCAACTGGCTGGAGTCTTCACGGACATCTTTAACCTGTCCCTCTCCCTGTCTGTGGTCCCCACATGCTTTAAAACGTCCACTATTGTTCCTGTACCTAAGCAATCAAAAACCACCTGCTTAAACGACTGGCGTCCTGTTGCTCTGACCCCCATCATCAGTAAATGCTTTGAGAGACTAATCCGAAACCACATCTGCTCTGTTCTCCCCCCCTCACTGGACCCACTGCAGTTTGCATACCGCACAAACCGCTCCACCGATGATGCCATTTCATCCACTATACACACTGCTCTCTCCCACCTGGAAAAGAGGAACACGTATGTGAGAATGCTGTTTGTGGACTACAGCTCAGCATTCAACACCATTGTGCCCTCCATACTTGACATGAAACTCCGGGCTCTAGGCTTAAACAGCTTGTTATGCAGCTGGATCCTGGACTTCCTGTCAAACAGACGCCAGGTGGTCAGAATGGGCAGTAACATCTCCTCATCACTGACTCTCAACACTGGAGCCCCTCAGGGTTGTGTTCTCAGCCCACTCCTGTACTCCCTGTACACACATGACTGTGTGGCAACCCACAGCTCCAACACCATCATCAAGTTTGCTGACGATACGACGGTGGTAGGTCTCATCACTGACAATGATGAAACGGCCTACAGAGAGGAGGTGCACACTCTGTCACGATGGTGTCAGGAGCACAACCTCTCCCTCAACGTCAGCAAGACCAAGGAGCTGGTGGTCGACTTCAGGAGGAATGAGAGAGAACACCGCCCCATCACCATCGATGGAGCACCGGTGGAGAGAGTCAGCAGCTTCAAGTTCCTCGGTGTCCACATCACAGAGGAACTCTCATGGTCCGTCCACTCCGAGGCCGTTGTGAAGAAGGCTCATCAGCGCCTTTTCTTCCTGCGACGACTGAGGAGGTTTGGAATGAACCGCCACATCCTCACACGCTTCTACAGCAGCACCATCGAGAGCCTGCTGACCGGCTGCATCACCACCTGGTACGGCAACAGTACCGCCCGCAGCCGCAAGGCCCTGCAAAGGGTAGTGCGCACGGCCAGCTGCATCATCGGAGGTGAGCTTCCCTCCCTCCAGGACATTTACGCCAGGCGGTGTGTGAGGAGAGCTCAGAGGATCATCAGAGACTCTAGCCACCCGAACCATGGGCTGCTCTCACTGCTGCCATCAGGCAGACGGTACCGCAGCATCAGAACACGCACCAGCCGACTCCAGAACAGCTTCTTCCCACAAGCAATCAGACTACTTAACTCCTGATCCATCAGGATCATAACACACACTGGACAGAATATCACTCCGCACAACCCACTGTAGATACACACACATTATATACACATTTATTTATCATACAGCATCTATTGCACTTTGGATTTCAATTTTTCAATCTGTGAATAATATTTTATACTATACATTGTATATTATTATTATTATTATAGCGTAATGTATATTGTTTAGTGTATGTTTAGTGTATATTGTTTAAAGTATATGTATATTGTAAGTATGTGTATATTGTTTAAAGCTGTGAGAACTACACTCACATTGTGTAAATTATTTATTGTTTATTGTAGAGTTTACTGTGCTGTGAGTAATTGTGTGCGCATCAGATGTGTAATCTGTTGTTGCTTTAAATGTTGTACATGTCATGTCATGACTACTATGTTGCTCGGAACTGCACCTAAGAATTTCACCTACTGTTGCACTTGTGCATATGTAGAGTGACAAATAAAGTGATTTGATTTGATTTGATTTGATTTGATATATATATATATATATACAAGTGTGTAAAACATTTTGTAGGGTGTCTTCGTTCATTTTAATTAATCATATTTTAATTATTAAAATATTAATTATATATATATATATATACACATACATACATACATTTCAACATTTTTATACATATTTTTTTTTTTAAATTGCTAAAGAATGTACAACTGATATGCAGTTTAAATTAAATGTACTATGTGCACTACTATAATTGTTTCTATAGTGTTATATTAACAATTATAGTAACATTATTTATAATTGTTTATAAGATAGATACAAAAATAAGAATATTTAACAGATGTCTTTTGTGTAGGATGTGTATAATTATTTGAAATGATAAAACAATTTAAAATGATTAATAAACAAAATATTATAATCATATTAAAATAAGATTTACAAATATAAAACACCACACAACATTCTTTTATATATATTTATTGTATTCTATATTAATACTCCATTAGGATAATAGAGGATTCATATATATCGCAACATATTAAACCGGCATTGTCAACATTTAGTATGTGTAAAATTAATTACTAAAGGAGAATATGAAATTAACAGTTTTTCTATAATAATAAAAATATAATAATAAACTTGTTATAGCAAGTACTGAAAATATTGCAATACCAAAATGTTTAAAACATACAAGCAAGATCAAACACATATTTACAAATATATATTTTTAAACAAGATAAATAGGTTTAACATTCAAAAGAATAAAGCAAAATGCATGCCTATTTAATTATCATTCTACCACAACACTATGTAAACATTAATTGCACAATAACACTGTCCATTAGTGAATGTGTTAATGAGTAGTAATGTGAATGCATGCAAACCCATAGAGCACTTCAAGACTTTGTATAGGGGAGAGCGGCACAACCTCACGCTTTCTGACTTTCTCAGTTTGTGTAAATCCACTTGGGGTTCAGAGTATTTATGTTTTCCCACATTAATTGCACACACGTCTAGTACAATGATGTGGTTTTGTTTCATTAATACAGTGTTTACTTTTCTCTTGATTTACCCTGAAAGAATGGAAGTGAGATGTGACAACATGCCCCATAGGTGGGGTTCACTGTAACATGTGAGGCATGTGTGGAAAGTGTTCAAACGTGTGTGTCACAACTAACCCCGCGTTAGGTTGTGCCCTGCGCTGCCCTAATATGTGTGGTGTGTTATTGGGTCAGAATTGCATGAGTAATCTACAGCTTCATGTATCAAATTGGATGCGTCATTCTAGTCCAAATTAAATATATATTTGTACTTTTGCTGTACTTCTGCATTTTGGACATGTGCTTCTTTTACTCTGTACATCATGTACATACCAAACCTTTAAGTATAGCATGCAAAACAAGAACTCTGTGCTTACCCTCAACGATGAGATACAAATGCCTTCACTGTTAGTAGAACAATTGAACACAAGAATTAGAACAGGCCTGAACGTGGAATAACCAACAAACAGCAACAAATGAATGTAGAACAGATCATCCTGATTCATGTCAGAACTATCCTTAGTATGCAGCAGGAATAAGACCTTTGACCCCTGGGACTCCAACAACGTCTGAACCTAAAAGCAGACGGAAGATCATTTAACTTCAAGCGTAACATAAACAGACAAAATTACATATCAAAGCCTTTACTGTTCGTTTTTTACGATTGCTTAAGCACAATTTTGAAAACAAGGCTCATTTAGTCAAAACATTACTCACAATTCACACACACACACACACACACACACACACACACACACACACACACACACACACACACACACACACACACACACACAAGTAGCTGAACCCCTCAGCTCTTTTGCAAGATTAAATGTGTGTGTGTCTGTGTGTGTGTTTATGTGATTTATGAGGACACAAATTTGTATAATGACACTGGTATTACAACATAAAGGTGGTTTATGAGGACATTTCATATGTCCCCGTGAATCAAATATATTTAAAAACATACTAAACAATGTTTTATTAAACATGTAAAAATGCAGAATGTGTTTGTGTGTGTGTGTGTGTGTGTGTGTGTGTGTGTGTGTGTGTGTGTGTGTGTGTGTGTGTGTGTGTGTGTGTGTGTGTGTGTGTGTGTGTGTGTGTGTGTGTGTGTGTGTGTGTGTGTGTGTGTGTGTGTGTGTGTGTGTGTGTGTGTGTGTGTGTGTGTGTGTGTGTGTGTGTGTGTGTGTGTGTGTGTGTGTGTGTGTGTGTGTGTGTGTGTGTGTGTGTGAGTGGTTTTCTTACTCAGTTGGCCTTGTAGTTTGGATGGAGATATAGAAAGCATCATTCTCTCCAATTCTTCTTCATCCTCCATTTCTGTGAAACAAAGCATAAAAGCAAAGATGCAAATCATATGTCATCCCACATTTACACATTTCAATGTTGAACTAATATATACTCAACTGTACTGTCAACAAACCTGGAGGACGAGAGGCAGATGCTGCAAGTTCAGCTGGAACACTCTGAAGCTGGAACTGTTTCTGTTTCTGAAGGATGAATGCAGCATATCCATCTGCTCTGCTCTCCCAAACATCTCTCTCTGCGTTCATCCCAAAGCCAACCAAGGTGTCCTCTTCATTCCTCACAGGTGGTGCCACTGATCTTCCAGCTAAATACTTTATCAGGTCCTGGATTTCCTGGAAGCTTCTGCTGTACTCAAGGAATGAAAGTAGGCTCTCCTTCTTGGGAGCCTCTGGTTGAAACTGTCCGGCTCTCTCCTCCTCCTCAACCTTCTCAGTCAAGAATATGGCATAGCCTACATCATTCTCTAGAGCCACCGGAAGGGCTTGCCTTTGTACTTGCCAAACTGAAGCACAGACTCTCCCAGCACCTCCTGACTGTCTGACACATCTCCTCCTCTCATGAAGACCACAGAGCGGGCATTCTCCTCGACCTTGTCTTCCCTTCGAGGGGCTGATTTGTCCTGGAGATTGGGATTGTCTTGGATCTTCTTGGCTTCATCTGAGGGATCTTGTCTCAGATATCCAGTTGGTCCTTTCCTGAAGCACACTTTGGTCTTGCCTGGGAAGATCACTTTCACCTTCATCCTGCTGTGCTACACAAAGAGCTGATTAGTGATTATGGTCTGTTGCATTAACACACTGTATTAATTAATAAATTCTGTTCTGAATAAATTATTAAGAATTATTTCTTAATAAATAAATAAAACAACATTTAAATGTACCAGTTTATTAAAAAAAAAATATTATTAAATGAAAATAAATCTATTTATTTTGTAAAATTTCTATATAATTAATAAAATAATTAAATATAATTTAATTAAATATAATATAATATAATTAAAAATCTATATAATTAATATAATAAAACTATATAACTATATATTTCACAATATCCTCTTTCACACAGAATTTGTATGTTTAACTATTTCATAATAAAATGTTAATCATATTTGACCATTAAATTGCACACACATTTTTTTGTAATTTAAATGTAATATATGTCTGAGTTATATGTATTACATTATTCATAATTCATGTAATATATTTAAAAAATACACTACCAGTCAAAAGTTTGGAAACAGTAAGATTATTAAAAAATATGTTTTTAAAGAAGTCTCTTCTGCTCACCAAGGGTGCATTTATTTGATCCAAAATACAGCATAGAATACACAAATACAAAACAGAATTATTGTGAAATAATTTAACAATTTAAAATAACTTTTTCTATTTTAATATATTTTAAAATGCAATTTATTCCTGTGATGCAAAGCTGAATTTATCATCATTGTCACATGATCATTCTGATATGTATTATTATGATCAATGTTGAAAACAGTTGAAAAATCTGGATTATTTAATTAATAGAAAGTTCAAAAGAACAGCATTTATTGAACTATAAAGCTTTTGAAACATTATAAATGTCTATACTGTCACTTGATCAATTTAATGCATCCTTGCTGAATAAATGTATTTAAGTTCTTACAAAAGCTTTATTTCAGATAAATGCTGTTCTTTTGAACTTTCTATTCATCAAAGAATCCTAAAAAAATGTTTTACACAACTGCTTTCAACACTGATAATAATAATAATGTTTCTTGATCAAATCATCATGAGAATGATTAGTGAAGGATCATGTGACACTGAAGACTGGAGGAATGATGAGAAATTCAGCTTTGATCGCAGGAATAAATGACATTTTAATATATATTCAAATAGAAAAAAGTTATTTTATATTTTAATAATAATAGTTTTTTTTGTATTTTAATAACAAATGCACCCTTGGTGTGTAGAAAAGACTTCTTTAAAAACATAAAACATCTAACAGTTCTCAAACTTTTGACTGTAACATAATAGTGTAACGTTATATGTTAACCGTGCAGTATGATGTGACATTAGTACTACTAGATCATACTGCACTGTTAGCATATTTTTTTTTAAACATTTTATTTGTACATAGTAAGAGACCAGTGAAAAAACATTCCCCTTTGCAAACACAGTTAGGCTACTCTTATACAATAACAGCTGTATTTTCAACGAGGAGTTTAGTTTACTGTTTCCTAACGTCACAAACCAACAACACAATTAACAATAGGCTAACGTTACATATAAACGTTACACGTGGCAATATCGCATTATGTTTCTGCTTTCGGAGCCAAGAGTACCTACCTCTTCACTCCTCACAAGCCTTCTGAGACTCTGTCAGCTTCTTCTAGACGAGCAGCTTTCCAGCCGGTGTTGGTGTGACGGCGCGTTCCAGTGATCGCATACTTCCAGCCTGTGGGCTCGTCTACTTCGGTGGCGTGGTCCTGCAGTGCTATGGGGTAGGCCACCGCCCCTTTGCATATGCACAAGGGTGGAGCTGACCCAGGGCTCTTTTATGAGCTGCGTGCCGCCACTGATCCCGCCCTCTGGGTGGTGAAGGTGGCCACACGCTCCCTCGGCCTGGCCTTACCTGGTGATATGGGGGGGTTGACTGAGCCCGCCTCTTCAACTCGCCCATATCCCAGGCTGGCCTCTTCGGCGGCGCGGCTGAGAACTGCGCCCAACAGTTCTCGGCCGCCCCAGAGCAGACTGAGGCTGTAACACGTACTGCCCCGGCGGCTAGCTGCTGCACCAGCCGCCGGCTCAGTCGCCTCAGTCCGCTTGCCGCCAGAGATGGGTCCCAGTTCTTTCCAGGGGATGGTAGCAGGGCCTCTCCTTCCCCCGGTGGAGGGCCGGGGGAAAATCCTTCTGCTGCTGGCCCCCAGGCTGGCAGCACTTGGAAAGAACTGGTGTCCCATCTCTGAGGTCCCAGAGATCGGTGATGGCAGTGTGTGCCGCCCCCTGGGCCGCGCCGCTCTCATCCCTCTCTGTCGCCAGCCTCCTCTCAGAGAAGACCCCAGTGGAACGTGCGTCCTTCCCTGGTCTCCTCTGTCAGGACGCAGCTGTGAACCGTGCCCCCACGCCGGGACGCTACGCCTCCCATGTCCAGGCCGGTAACGCTGCCTCGCTGCCCCACCCTGGGTAGGTCTGTGGTTCGAGCGATCCCGTTGGTCAGTTCCTGGAGCCTGGCTTCAGCTTCAGGGGCTGTCCGCTGGGTCGCGAAGGCCATCAGGCTCGGCTATGCGATTCAGTTCGCGCAGGCTCCTCCCCGCTCAGTGGAGTTCGCTATACTGAGATCGGGGCCAACGCCCCAGTCATGCGTACGGAGGTTGCCACCCTACTGGCGAAGGGTGCGATCGAGCCTGTCCCTCCAGCCGAAATGAAGTCGGGCTTCCTTAGCCCTTACTTCATTGTACCCTAGGAAACGGGTGGGTTACGGCCAGTCCTGGACCTGCCCGTCCTGAACCGATCCCTTCACAGGCTTCCGTTCAGGATGTCGGTAGTGTTCGTCCGGTAGATGGTTGCAACGATCGACCTGAAGGACGCTTACTTTCATGTCTCCTTCCTCGACGCGGACCGTTCCTACGGTGGACCTGGACCCTGTGGCGTGGGCGGACCTGGACCCTGTGGCGTGGGCGGACCTGTACCCTGTGGCGTGGGTGGACCTGGACCCTGTGGCGTGGGCGGACCTGGACCCTCAGGTGTGGGCGGACTTGGACCCTTTGGCGTGGGCGGACCTGGACTCTGTGGCGTAGCGTGGGCGGACCTAGACCCTCAGGTGTGGGTGGACTTGGACCCTGTGGCGTGGGCGGACCTGGACCCTGTGGCGTGGGTGGACCTGGACCCTCAGGTGTGGCGTGGGCGGACCTGGACCCTCAGGTATGGGTGGACCTGGACCCTGTGACAAAGTGGACCTGGACCCTGTGGCGTGGGCGGACCTGGACCCTGTGGCATGGGCAGCAGCACAACGGAAGTGGGCGGAACAGATCTTACTCAAGTTTAAATTTTACATTTATGCATTTGGCAGACGCTTTTATTCAAAGCGACTTAGACCCTGTGGCGTGGGCGGACCTGGACCCTCAGATGTGGGCGGACTTAGACCCTCAGGTGTGGGTGGACTTGGACCCTCAGATGTGGGTGGACTTGGACCCTGTGGCATGGGCGGACCTGGACCCTGTGGCGTGGTGTGGGCGGACCTGGATCCTGTGACGTGGGTGGACCTGGACCCTGTGGCATGGCGTGGGCGGACCTGGACCCTCAGGTGTGGGCAGACTTGGACCCTTTGGCGTGGGCGGACCTAGACCCTCAGGTGTGGGCGGACTTGGACCCTGTGGCATGGGCGGACCTGGACTCTGCGGCGTGGGCGGACCTGGACCCTGTGGCGTGGCGTGAGCGGACCTGGACTCTGTGGCGTGGGTGGACCTGGACCCTCAGGCATGGTTTGGGCGGACCTGGACCCTGTGGCGTGGGTGGACCTGGACCCTGTGGCGTGGGCGGACCTGGACCCTGTGGCATGGGCAGACCTGGACCCTGTGGCGTGGGAGGACCTGGACCCTCAGGCGTGGCGTGGGCTGACCTGGACCCTGTGGCGTGGGTGGACCTGGACTCTGTGGCATGGCATGGGCAGACCTGGACCCTGTGCCGTGGGTGGACCTGGACCCTGTGGTGTGGCGTGGGTGGACCTGGACCCTCAGTTGTGGGCGGACTTGGACCCTGTTGCTTGGCGTGGCATGGGCGGACCAGGACCCTGTGGCGTGGTGTGGGCGGACCTGGACCCTGTGGTGTGGCGTGGGTGGACCTGGACTCTGTGGCGTGGGCAGACCTGGACCCTGTGGCGTGGGTGGACCTGGACCCTGTGGCGTGGCGTGGTCGGACCTGGACCCTCAGGTGTGGGCGGACTTGGACCCTTTGGTGTGGGCGGACCTGGACTATGTGGCGTGGCGTGGGCGGACCTAGACCCTCAGGTGTGGGCGGACTTGGACCCTGTGGCATGGGCGGACCTGGACCCTGTGGCGTGGCGTGGGCGGACCTGGACCCTCAGGTGTGGGCGGACTTGGACCCTTTGGTGTGGGCGGACCTGGACTCTGTGGCGTGGGCGGACCTAGACCCTCAGGTGTGGGCGGACTTGGACCCTGTGGCATGGGCGGACCTGGACCCTGTGGTGTGGGCGGACCTGGACCCTGTGGCATGGCGTGGGAGGACCTGGACCCTCAGGCATGGCGTGGGCGGACCTGGACCCTTGGGCGTGGGCGGACCTGGACCCTCTGGCATGGGCGGACTTGGACCCTGTGGCATGGGTGGACCTGGACCCTGTGGCATGGGCGGACCTGGACCCTGTGGCTTGGCGTGGCATGGGCGGACCTGGACCCTGTGTCGTGGCATGGGCGGACCTGGACCCTGTGGCGTGGTGTGGGCGGACCTGGACCCTGTGGTGTGGCGTGGGCGGACCTGGACCCTGTGGCGTGGTGTGGGCGGACCTGGACCCTGTGGTGTGGCGTGGGTGGACCTGGACTCTGTGGCGTGGGCGGACCTGGACCCTGTGGCGTGGGTGGACCTGGACCCTGTGGCGTGGGCGGACCTGGACCCTCAGGTGTGGGCGGACTTGGACCCTTTGGTGTGGGCGGACCTGGACTCTGTGGCGTGGCGTGGGCGGACCTAGACCCTCAGGTGTGGGCGGACTTGGACCCTGTGGCATGGGCGGACCTGGACCCTGTGGTGTGGGCGGACCTGGACCCTGTGGCATGGCGTGGGAGGACCTGGACCCTCAGGCATGGCGTGGGCGGACCTGGACCCTTGGGCGTGGGCGGACCTGGACCCTGTGGCATGGGCGGACTTGGACCCTGTGGCATGGGTGGACCTGGACCCTGTGGCATGGGCGGACCTGGACCCTGTGGCTTGGCGTGGCATGGGTGGACCTGGACCCTGTGGCGTGGCATGGGCGGACCTGGACCCTGTGGCGTGGTGTGGGCGGACCTGGACCCTGTGGTGTGGCGTGGGCGGACCTGGACCCTGTGGCGTGGCGTGGGCGGACCTGGACCCTCAGATGTGGGTGGACTTGGACCTTGTGGCGTGGGCGGACCTGGACCCTCAGATGTGGGTGGACTTAGACCCTAAGGTGTGGCGTGGGCGGACCTGGACCCTCAGGTATGGGTGGACCTGGACCCTGTGACAAACCGGACCTGGACCCTGTGGCGTGGGCGGACCTGGACCCTGTGGCATGGGCAGCAGCACCACGGAAGTGGTCGGAACAGATCTTACTCAAGTTTAAATTTTACATTTATGCATTTGGCAGACGCTTTTATTCAAAGCGACTTAGACCCTGTGGCGTGGGCGGACCTGGACCCTCTGATGTGGACGGACTTAGACCCTCAGGTGTGGGTGGACTTGGACCCTCAGATGTGGGTGGACTTGGACCCTGTGGCATGGGCGGACCTGGACCCTGTGGCATGGCGTGGGCGGACCTGGACCCTCAGGTGTGGGCAGACTTGGACCCTTTGGCGTGGGCGGACCTAGACCCTCAGGTGTGGGCGGACTTGGACCCTGTGGCATGGGCGGACTTGGACCCTGTGGCGTGGGCGGACCTGGACCCTGTGGCATGAGTGGACCTGGACCCTGTGGCGTGGGCTGACCTGGACCCTCAGGTGTGGCATGGGCGGACCTGGACCCTGTGGGGTGGGCAGACCTGAACCCTGTGGCGTGGCGTGGGTGGACCCGGACCCTGTGGCGTGGTGTGGTCGGACCTGGACCCTCATGTGTGGGCGGACTTGGACGCTGTGGCGTGGCGTGGGCAGACCTGGACCCTGTGGCGTGGGTGGACCTGGACCCTGTGGCGTGGCGTGGGCGGACCTGGACCCTCAGGTGTGGACGGACTTGGACCCTTTGGCGTGGGCGGACCTGGACTCTGTGTCGTGGCGTGGGCGGACCTAGACCCTCAGGTGTGGGCGGACTTGGACCCTGTGGCATGGGCGGACCTGGACCCTGTGGTGTGGGCGGACCTGGACCCTGTGGCATGGCGTGGGAGGACCTGGACCCTCAGGCATGGCGTGGGCGGACCTGGACCCTTGGGCGTGGGCGGACCTGGACCCTGTGGCGTGGGCGGACTTGGACCCTGTGGCATGGGTGGACCTGGACCCTGTGGCATGGGCGGACCTGGACCATGTGGCTTGGCGTGGCATGGGCGGACCTGGACCCTGTGGCGTGGCATGGGCGGACCTGGACCCTGTGGCGTGGTGTGGGCGGACCTGGACCCTGTGGTGTGGCGTGGGCGGACCTGGACCCTGTGGCGTGGCGTGGGCGGACCTGGACCCTCAGGTGTGGGCGGACTGGGACCCTTTGGCGTGGGCGGACCTGGACTCTATGGCGTTGCGTGGGCGGACCTAGACCCTCAGGTGTGAGAGACTTGGACCCTGTGGCATGGGCGGACCTGGACCCTGTGGCGTAGGCGGACCTGGACCCTGTGGCGTGGCGTGAGCGGACCTGGACCTTGTGGCGTGGGTGGACCTGGACCCTCAGGCGTGGCGTGGGCGGATCTGGACCCTGTGGCATGGGCAGACCTGGACCCTGTGGCGTGGGTGGACCTGGACCCTGTGGCGTGGGCGGGCCTGGACCCTGTGGCGTGGCGTGTGCGGACCTGGACCCTGTGGCATGGCGTGGGTGGACCTGGACCCTCAGGCGTGGCGTGTGCGGACCTGGACCCTGTGGAGTGGGCGGACCTGGACCCTGTGGCGTGGGCTGACCTGGACTCTGTGGCATGGTATGGGCAGACCTGGACCCTGTGGCGTGGGCAGACCTGGACCCTGTGGGTTGGGCGGACCTGGACCCTGTGGCATGGGTGGACCTGGACCCTGTGGCGTGGGCGGACCTGGACCCTGTGGCGTGGCGTGTGCGGACCTGGACCCTGTGGCATGGCGTGGGTGGACCTGGACCCTCAGGCGTGGCGTGTGCGGACCTGGACCCTGTGGCGTGCGAGGACCTGAACCCTGTGGCGTGGGCGGACCTGGACCCTGTGGCGTGGCGTTGGCGGACCAGGACCCTCAGGCGTGGGTGGACCTGGACTCTGTGGCGTGGCATGGGCGGACCTGGACCCTGTGGCGTGGCGTGAGCGGACTTGGACCCTGTGGCGTGGGCGGACCTGGACCCTGTGGTGTGGTGTGGGCGGACCTGGACCCTGTGGTGTGGCATGGGCAGACCTGGACCCTGTGGCGTGGCGTGGGCAGACCTGGACCTTGTGGCGTAGCGTGGGCGGACCTGGACCCTGTGGCATGGCATGGGCGGACCTGGACCCTGTGGCATGGCGTGGGCGGACCTGGACCCTGTGGCGTTTGCGGACCTGGACCCTGTGGCGTCGCGTGGGCAGACCTGGACCCTGTGGCGTGTCGTGGGCGGACCTGGCCCCCCAGGCGTGGCGTGGGAGGACCTGAACCCTGTGGCGTGGGCGGACCTGGACCCTGTGGCGTGGCGTTTGCGGACCAGGACCCTCAGGCGTGGGTGGACCTGGACTCTGTGGCGTGGCATGGGCGGACCTGGACCCTGTGGCGTGGCGTGAGCGGACTTGGACCCTGTGGCGTGGGCGAACCTGGACCCTGTGGCGTGGCGTGGACCTGGACCCTGTGGCGTTGGCTGACCTGGACCCTCAGGTGTGGAATGGGCGGACCTGGACCCTGTGGCGTGGCGTGGGCAGACCTGGACCTTGTGGCGTAGCGTGGGCGGACCTGGACCCTGTGACATGGCGTGGGCGGACCTGGACCCTGTGGCATGGCGTGGGCGGACCTGGACCCTGTGGCGTTTGCGGACCTGGACCCTGTGGCGTGGCGTGGGCAGACCTGGACCCTCTGGCGTGTCGTGGGCGGACCTGGCCCCCCAGGCGTGGCGTGGGAGGACCTGAACCCTGTGGCGTGGGCGGACCTGGACCCTGTGGCGTGACGTAGGTGGACCTGGACCCTGTGGCGTGGCATGGGCAGACCTGGACCCTGTGGCGTGGGCAGACCTGGACCCTGTGGCGTGGCGTTGGCGGACCAGGACCCTCAGGCGTTGGTGGACCTGGACTCTGTGGCGTGGCGTGAGCGGACTTGGACCCTGTGGCATGGGCGGACCTGGACCCTGTGGCATGAGTGGACCTGGACCCTGTGGCGTGGGCTGACCTGGACCCTCAGGTGTGGCATGGGCGGACCTGGACCCTGTGGGGTGGGCAGACCTGAACCCTGTGGCGTGGCGTGGGTGGACCTGGACCCTGTGGCGTGGTGTGGTCGGACCTGGACCCTCAGGTGTGGGCGGACTTGGACGCTGTGGCGTGGGCAGACCTGGACCTTGTGGAGTGGCGTGGGCGGACCTGGACCTTGTGGCATGAGTGGACCGGTACCCTGTGGCGTGGGCTGACCTGGACCCTCAGGCGTGGCATGGGCGGACCTGGACCCCGTGGGGTGGGCAGACCTGGACCCTGTGGCGTGGCGTGGGTGGACCTGGACCCTGTGGCGTGGCGTGGTCGGACCTGGACCCTCAGGTGTGGGCGGACTTGGACGCTGTGGCGTGGGCAGACCTGGACCTTGTGGAGTGGCGTGGGCGGACCTGGACCCTCAGGCTATCTCCTGCGTACGGGAGGATTCACCCCGTGTTCCATGTGTCCAAATTAAAACCCGTTTTTCATTCCTGTATTAATCCGCCTGCTCATCCTTGCAGGACTCAGACTCAGAACACGGTGAACTGTTTGTCTCTCTCAAGGAGAAACTCCGAACTGGTTGCTCTGTCACAGTCTTATCCTCCTGGGTAGACTCAGAACAAGGAGTGTCTGTTGAAAGGGTACCTTTATCCTTTTCCGAATAGGAGGAGATTGTAATTTAACGCTTCTCCATCCCAGTGTTGCGATTGGCTGCTGGGACACACAGTGTGGCCCACCCTTCTTTCCCCTGTGGAACTCATTGGCATACTGTACACAGTTAGAAGTCTTTAAAGTGTCTTTAAAGAGCACCTATCATGGAATTTTGAAATTTACCTTTCATGTAGTGTGTAACATAGATCTAAGTGAACAAAAACATCCTGCATAGTTTGAAAAATGACAGTGCACCGTATATATAGTTATTTTCTTTCAAAAGTAAGAGTCGACTCTGAGTCATTTTTAAGAATCGTTAGAAGACCGAAGCTTTTTCTCTGACTAGATGACGTCAACTTGTCAAGTTATTTGAATACGATACGCCCACTTATTGCGCTCCAAGACGCCAGTGAAAACTAGAAAACATCATGGCGACGAGACGCTGTTCTGAAGTGCCACTCAAAAGCAAACTTTTTTCATCTGCCCAAGGATGAGCATTTGAAGACTAAGTGGCTTGAAGACAAACCATACATCGTCGCGATTGAGTGTTTATTAGTCGTCAAATGTATGTTTCGCGATCTCAGGAAGCTTTTATTATGGACTTCTATTATGGCACATGGTTCTTCTTCGTCTGTCTGTGCCATATTTGGACTACATGTGCACAGAGCGCTCTCCGGCTGCCAGTATGAATTGAAAACAACACATAAGAGACTCAATCGCTCATGATTAGGCTTTATCTGCGCATTTTGAGGAAGTATTGAATAAAAAAATACTCCTCTGTTTAGAAATTTGACACAGACATATGAGAATCTATCAATACGTCTCCTCATCTGCACACTTTTGAACTAAAAGCCCTGAGGGAGGTTGATTTGTCGCGAGTCTTCGTGAGGAGAATAGAGGAGTTTTTTTATGAATGAGATCAGCTGAGGCTCATATTACAATCAAACGGTACAGACGTGGTTTTCATATTCATAACTCCTGACACATATTAACAAATTACTGTCACTATAAGACTTTGATGGGCGTTCCGTTTCCGAAAATATCTGCACAGACTATACCAATCACAACTGACTGGGTCATCGGACCAATCACCGCAGATTAGCGTCACGTAAAGGCGGGGTTTTGAAAAGTGAATCACTAAAGGAATCATTTGAGAATCGCTGTCAAAACAGGTAAAAATAAATGCATATTATAAGAAAACTCTTTTTTGTCATTGCATGCATGCAAAACTGTTGTTGGGGACTTCTAAAACAATATTTGGAACATTTTAAATGCCATGATAGGTGCTCTTTAAAGTTTACCAATGAATTTCTCACTTTCCAAACCACCATCAGAATACCCTTGGCAATATTCTAAACATATAGACACCAAACATGATGTTTCGTTCATTAATTTGTTCATTAACAGCTGATTCTGTGTAAGCTGTTGCATTACAGATAGCTGTCACTGAGAATACTTATTTCTCTGAATAAATATGAAATGGAGGTGTGTAGTTTACATAAGTCTTAAGGTTTCCAAACGTAGTTATGAATGGATTTGGATGGGTCATTGTGGTCTTTCTTTCACCCACTACTGCTGAGGTCCTGTGGAATTTTTAAGGCAGTCATAGACCAGGACTTTAGGGATTAGTCTCAGGTTGGGGTGAAGGGCAGAAACTGCATGTTGGACCAATGAGATGTCCTGTCCTTCCTGGGCTTGGTACTAGAGCTGGTCTTCTTGGCCTCTAAGAGGTGTCTGGCTGTTGTCCTAGCATCTTTATCTGATGACAGTTTGTTTGTGTTAGTCCACCAAGATCCAATCAAAATGTAGCAAACCTTTGTCCACTGTAATGGGCAGAGAGGGGTCCGGCCATAAACTGGGCCCTGGAATGTGCTGTCCACTACAATTGTATTCTGCCAGAATGCATTTCAAAGTCGAAAGGGCAGTGACTCAGGCCACTGGCCACCTCCTCACTCCAGGCTTTCACAACATTTCCCGACAATGCACATTTTCAAACATTTCAGCATATTTTCAGTTGTGTTTGATCTATATAAATGTTTCATTCACAGCAACTGCCTTTCATAAAGATGATTCAACTTGTTTCAATCCACATCTTTAACAATTTCTTCTCTGTACCTCACACAAAATGAGTGTATACTGCCAGAAAGCATTTCAAAGTCGAAAGGGCAGTGACTCAGGCCACTGGCCACCTCCTCACTCCAGGCTTTCACAACATTTCCCAACATTGCATGTTTTCATGAGGCATTTCCTCAGTAGTAGGACTATAAATATCACTACAGATTTCTGATCAGCTTCAGACTCACCATATCAAGAACAGAGACTCCAGGTAAGATGTGATTTTAAAACAATATGAACAGGCAGAGTCAGTGTTATTGTGTTGGAGTAAAGGTTAAGCAAATCTTCACAACAAATCAATCTACATGTTCACTGAAAGGAAAAGTCAAGTTCTTCAGAGGATAGACGTAAGAAATTGTGAAGCCATGAAGTAGAAACGGGAGAGACTAGAAAGTGCAAGGTTATATTTAACGATTATTTTATAGTTTAACTGTTATATCTGATACACAGGGTTAGGGTTTTTTTCTTTACATTATCTTACTCTTCACATGAAATATATATTGTGTAATCAAAATGAAGTTAAAAATATTATTATTATTATTATTAAAGTATTATTACTGGCACATAAATTACTCAATAGTCTAGGACCTCAATATACTGCAGATATACTCATAGAATATATCAGATCTCTCAGATCATTAGGATCACATCAGTTAGAAATACCAAGGGTTCACTCAAAGCAAGGAGAGTCAAATCCAAACTCAAAACACATCTGTTTATCTGTGCATTTACTGAATGAGCTCTGAACTGTTATGTTTCAGTGTAACCCTGTTTTTATTTCTGGATACAAGTGTATTTATTTCTGCTGAAATCGTCATTGTATCTCTTTTAGTTCCTTTTATAGCTGTTTTAATTGTCCTTACTTTTATTTTGTGATTATTTTAATTTCCTTTTCTGTGTAAAGCACTTCACACTGTATGAAATGTGCTATGCAAAAACAAAATTGCCTTTCCTTGCCTCATGTCTGTGTGGAAAGTAGGGCTGGGCCGATAAACAATATCATATCGAATTATGATCAAATTGATGTCGATAATGATGATAAGCTCTGGACATTTTTACTCGATATGGATTAATCTAACAGCCAATCACACAGCAGAAATAAGTGCGACAACAGGCAGTCGGTCAGCGTGCAGCTTGTAAATATACAATCGATTGTTAATATATGCCTATTACCTCCTGACATCGTAAGCTATTGAAAAATAATCTTATTTCTGTTTGGGACAGAAACAAGAAACAAGATTTCAATCAGAAACAAGATTATTTTTCTCAAGACATTGGCAGATAAGTTTGCTTGTTTTAAGCAAAAATTCACTTCATTTTGATTTTATTTTCAAGAAAACAAGAAAAAATATCTTATGTCATTTTACTTATCTAGTATATGCATCTTGATTTAAGATGTTTTAGATATTTAGACTAGGAAAAAGTCAAAAATGCTAAGTAAGAAGAGCATTTTTTGCAGTGAACCTGTTTCATGACTAGAAACAACATCAGTCGTTAGCACATGCAGAAACTAAGAAATTATTTTTTTCTATTAAATATTTGTTTTGTTAAGGAAAAATGACCTGGAAAGTGTTTGTCATGTTCTGACAATAAAGAGCGGACAATAAAGTTTAAAACCACAAATAAGGGTCTGGTTTTTACAACTTTTACTTTTATTTGAAAGAAATAAAGATTTGACATTTACCTTGATAATTATCGATATCGACTAATATGAATTTTTTTTCCGTGATCATTGTTTTGGCCATATCGTCCAGCCCTAGTGGAAAGTGTTCGCTGAGTTTCGCTTCATTTTTTAAAACGCGTTTCAGAAAAAAGTTCAGAGACTGTGATGGCAGAAAGCGCACCCTGTTTGTTTTCTTTACTTTACAAAAGCATACATTTTTGTCATTATTGTGAGTGTACACTAATAAAAGTAGACACTTCACAGTTTTGAAAGATGTATTACTCGTCCCTGTTTGACAAAAATGACAGAACATTTTAAGTTGATTTATCTGCTATGTGGAAAAAAGCTACCAAAGCCCATAGGGTTAAATACTACACACATTAATATTAGCAACGCAGAATCTTGAACTGAGGAAAACTCAGTGCTTAAATACACGTGGAGCCAATTTCATAAGGCAATAATTTGTATGTTATTAAACTTTGCTGCGTCATGGACCTGCCATGTTTGCTCCTCCACACAACATCGCAAGAGGGCGATCTCATCTGCTTCTGTGATGAACGCAATGCATGCTTTGAACACGAACATTGATTACTATGGAAAGTGCCGAAGATGACTGTTAAAGCACAAGAGGAATGGCTTAACCCGTTGATGGGAAGTAGAAGGCAAATAAGACAAATGTAAACTTTGCTTGAGGACTCTGGTAATGTTGACATCGTGTATGAACGCATTCTTTGTGAGTTTGCACAGTCCTTTATTGCATTCCAAGAAATTAATAATGTAACCAGAGAACTTATGTCAGATGATGAGGCATATTTAGATCAGTTACACTGGTTTGAACTCAAGTCTAAAGCAGTTAAACACTTTGTAGGCAAGGTCAAAGATTGGATTGAAAGAGTAAAACTTTAATCCAAAGAGGCAGAGCAATGTGTCACAGAGGTGGAATGTACTGACAGTGCCTCAATGGGTATTTCTTCTTCACAACTGCCTCTCTTTCCGAATAAATCTGGTGCTTAAATACACGTGGAATGATAATCAACAATACAGGTGTGCACAATCAGCAACAACAAACAAACAATGAGAACTGTGACTGGGAAAAAGAAGCAGAATATGACAATGAAACTAAACAAGGCAATGTTGTGGTATGCATCTCCTTCACTGACCTTCACTGATATTCACACAGGGCTCCTTGTTGACGGTTCCAAGATGGCGGCACTTATGATGTCCCTGAAGCAGCCGAGCTGGATCTACTGTTCATGTTTATGGTTGGCAACCCTAGCTGTGGTGAATGCACAGGTAAGTGCACTCCCTCAGGCAAAATGTGGAAGTGTAACCAAGATGTATTTCATGAGATTAAGGAAAAAAAATTAGGAAATTATTTTCCTTTAGAAAATGTAACCAATTTTTTACAAAAATAGGAAGTGCTACATCCCAAACCTGACAAGCTTCAGATTGCAAATGAAGACACCAACGGAAACACAAAATATCCAGGTAAGATTGAAATGTTACAAAATGTGAACATGCTATCAACAATATCACAGGGACAGATTCAAAATCATTAGAAGGACGCATTGTCTCAGGTACGGATGTAACCCAGTTCCCTAAGAGGGGAGCGAGACGCTGCGTCATGATATTGATGCTTCAAGATTCAACAGTTTTATTTGTCACATACATAGTATATACAGAATATATAACCAGCAGTGAAATGTAAACAGGTCAGCTCCATAGACAGTGCAAATAACAACAGAATTTACAAATAAATCTAACTATGGAAAGAAAAAGAAAAAGGTACGAGAATAATAATAATAATAAATACTAATAAAAAATAACAAATAAGATAAATATATAATAAAAATATATAGATATGGAACAGAATATGTAAAGGTTGCTACATAAGAAAACAGTGGCAATAAAAGTTCAGTGTGCAAGTGTGTCCGTCAGTATATAGAATATATAATAAGTAATGTAATAAAGTGACATAGTGTGTGTTAAGTGACAGAGTTCAGGAGTCTGATGTCCTGGGAGAAGAAGCTCCTCTTAAGTCTCTCAGTTTTGGCCATCAAGCTACGGAAGCGCTAACCAGATGGAAGCCAGGTGGTTAGAGTCTTTGGTGATTTTCACCGCTCTGTTCTTGCACCGTTTGCGGCTGGTTCTTTCTGACACGCAGAGTCCCGCGACCCGCGACGGGTCTGCTCTCAACTCTGCAGAGGATCTATTCCCAAAGGCACAGATGGTACTCAGTCCCTGCCACAGGCGACGGAAGTCAATTAGTTGGAAATGAGACTCCACTCGTTCTCTGTAACGGAGTTTGGCGGGCTGTAACTGAACGTCGGGGAGCATAGCACAATGCTTTGTAATCGCTCATGTTCCCCGACAAGAGACCGGCATTGTATGCAGCAGTGCGTTTCTTCGGTCTACCCATGGTTTCTGATTAGAAAAGGACCGAATTGTTCATGTCTCTGTAGCCTGGTCCGTGAGAATGTTGACAAAGCTTAAAGCTTCATCCGTGAACTCGCAGACGTCAGATGAACTCGCCGGGAACATGTCCCAGTCGGCGTCATCAAGAGTTTCTGAGTGGGCAGACTAATGTGATACAACCCTCTGAACCAGAGGTAAACAAATGAGCCTTTGTATATATTCCTGTGTGAGGGAAATGGCGGCATGGTCCGATTTGCCAAAAGCTGGTAGTGAGCGAGATTTATAGGCATTTTTAAACTAAGAGTAGCAGTGATCCAGAGTATTTGGCCCTCTAGTAGTACAGGAGATATGTTGATAATAGTCCGGCATGACCTGCCTGAGGTTGGCTTTGTTAAAGTCCCGCGCGATGATAAACGCAGCATCAGGATGCATGTTAATGTAGACGCTGAGCTCATCGTGAAGTTTAGACAAAGCCACACCGGTGTCTGCCTGTGGTGATATGTAAACAGCGGTAATGACGATCGATGAAAACTCTCGGGGCAGATAGAATGTACGGCAGATAATGGACAAATGTTCCAGATGAGGAGAGCAGGAGTGCGACAGAATGGAGATGTTCCTGGGGTCATGAAGCACACTCCACCACCCTTGGTTTTACCAGACTCGACTGACCTGTCCCTCTGTAGACAGAGAAGTTATCAGACGGCGTTACAGCTGAGTCCGGGGTTGTGAGCCATGTTTCAGACAAACAAAGGACGTTACAGTCTCTGATGTCCCGTTGAAAGCGTATCCTGGCTCTAAGATCGTCCATCTTATTCTCCAAGGATTCGACATTTGCGAGCAAAATGCTCAGCAGGGGAGGGCTGTGTGCTCATTTTCCTCGATCTGACTCGGATTCCAGCGTGTGTCCCACAGTGTTTCTTGGTCCGGTGCTTCGGGGTGTTGTTCAGGTAGCCATTGTTCAACCAAAGGATCTCCGGTGGCCAAAACGAGGAGGATAAAGCATCACGAGAAAGGTCAGTGTAGCGGTAGCCAATGTCCAAAAGAGTTTCTTTGACATAACAGATCGGTGCAGATGTTATGTGCATAAAAAGAGAAAGCAAAAGTGAGTAAAATAGTAAATAAAAACACCTGAACAGTGACCGAACACGGTGGCGCCATTAGGATGAAGAATGCCTGATGCAGAACCGGTGTCTGAAGCATGTGTGCCAAAAAACACACCTGAGAGCAATTCTGAGGTCCGGTGACATACTGGGACGCTTCAGCAAGACCATTAATGGGCACGTATGTTAATGAATACCCCGATTCTAATTTTCTGAAGGAAGACCTTCTCTTGCTACGGTGATTCATGCGTTGAAGGGAAGAAGACTTGAAGTGTGACAGAAGGTGTGCAAAATAGCTCTGACCATACCCAGGGTAAAGTCTATGCAGGAGGAAGCTACTGCCAGGGCCTGCAGATCTCCAACTCTTTTGAGCAACATCAATGCAAAAAGTAGAGCCTACGTAAAAGTGAGAAACCTCTCCGAGGCTGACTCTAATGGCTCAAATAGAGCCTCTGATAAAAACTTTCCAGGACACGAGAAAGATCCCAAAAAGGAACTCGGTCAATTTAGGTCAGAAAATTGTCTTTGGCTGGAATTTGAAACTGCCCTAACATCCTCAGTTGAGAGATAGGAATCTATAAGCTGTTACCTTTCCCGGCTCTTTCACACCAGTGAACTAATTTTCTTTTTAGAAGTTGGTCATTTATATTCTTGATAGTCCTGGAAGTTTGTTAACATGGAGTGTGTACAACATTCCCATGTAAATGGTAAACAACAAACACAACCAAAAAAACTGCTCCAATCACGTTGTTTCAGTCATAGTTCGATATGTTTACAAAACTGTGGATAAAAAAAGAAGTTATATCATATTTTCTGACTGTTTACATTTGTATAATGTTTTTGTTAATTCTTGTTAAAGCAATGTTTATTTTGTGCATTTTGTGTGAAATCATATTTATATATTTATCTTATTCACGCAACGCTCCTGCTCCCGGTGTGAATGCACTCATTGCATAACATGCATGCCGGGAAAAATATGCACTGCCACTCATGGCCACGTGCCACTCTTGCAGTGTGCGGTGAGGGGTGAAAGATTGACCCCTGAACTTGAGACAGAAAGTCCTTCTGAATGGGAAGCTCCCAACAAGCTCTGTCCAGAAGAGACACCAGATCTGAGAACCAGACTCGGGATGGCCAGAACGAAGTCACTAATATTAGATGAACCTGGTTTGTAGGGAGCAGAAATATCTGAGGAAAGATATACAGGCAAAGCCTCTGCCACGTCTGTACCATGGCGTCCAGCACCAGTGCGGGCGAACCAGAGGCAACAATGGGTTGACTCCTTGTAGGCGAACATGTCCACTTCCGCTCGACTGTGCCTCTGCCATATGGCATCTCCAACACCTGTGGGTGGAGTTGTCATCCCCTGTGCCTCAGCTCTCGTCTCAACAGGGTATCTGCTTCCATATTTGCATGCCCCAGAATGTAAATTGCCCTCTGGGAGAGCAGTTTGATTTATGCCCAGAGCAGGAATAAATCCTGAATACGGGGTGCAAACACAGCCCGCTCAATAGAGACTCTATTGTAAGTTGTTTAGGAGGAAAGCATGTGTTAAACGTGTAAATGTAAATATAGCATGTTATATGATTCTATCTATTCTGACTGAAAGTTTGATTCTGTGTTTGTCTATACATTTTCTTTGCTGCTTGCATCTTTATTTAATCATTTCTGCAGAACTAACTCTTTCCCTGCCATTGACAGAAATGTACTGTATATACTGTAGGGGCGCTATTATACATCTTCTGAAAGAGTACTGAATCTCCTGATCAAAACACAGGTGAAGAATAAGCAGAAACACACAATCTTATATGTAATCATATGCCTATGTAAAATAATCCGATCATCAACATAAAGCTGCCTAATGTTACTGAATGAAATGTCACCCCAGGACGAGCGATAGGACTGAGAAGCTTTGGGGTGTTGATGGGCTCCATCTACTCCATCTGTGTTTGATAATCGCTCTGAATCAAAGCTGGATGTAGTCTTTGACAAAAATATGTTTTTTCAGCTTTTTGCTCAAATTTTTTATTAAACCTACCCATATTCAAGTGTTGATAAAAAGGAATGCATGAAACTAGAATAAAAGTAACAGAGGGTCTGTTCTTTGTTTGGATAAATTGCATGTTCAGATATTCATACAAAAAATATTCTGGGGTCCAGAAACTTTTGTGTAAATGCTGGCAGTGGCTGGCAACTTTTAAAACAAAATTCTGGTGGGGAAAGAGTTAAACATTATTTATTATCACCATATGTAATTTTATTCATATACATCATAAGTATTCTAAGTATAAATATGACCTTTTGTTTGTTATTTACTGCAGCCTTGGCATCGGGGCCCATTGAAGTGGCGGCTCTAGGAAGACCTCTGTCTCCTGGGATGCTGTATGACAGCCGCACGGATACCTTCATTCCAGGTGCTTTACCAACCTAAAATAAACAGATAAAACCATTTATTTTCCCCTCTTCACCAAATGTTGCATCACTAGTGCTTGTGTTAACATCATGATAAAACCTGCATGTTTCTTCAACAGTGCATTGTGTCCTCATATGTGAATGTTAAAGTAATTTCTCATTTCAGGAGTTACTCTGTGGGATAGGAAGTCACTGAGGGAAGATTTGGACACCCGTCCACAGCCCACGACAGATGTGAAGTTCAGTAGCTCTGACTCTCTCTCTAGTAAGTTCAGTCTCCTGGATGTAAGTGCTTCCCTGAAGGCCAGCTTCTTAGCAGGGCTGGTGGAGGTGGGAGGATCTGCCAAGTATCTGAATGACACCAAATCCTCAAACCAACAGTCCAGAGTAACAATGTCTTACAGTGAAACCTCCAGATTCGAATCGCTCATTAAGACTCATCTGGACCACATCACCTACCCTCAGGTGTTTGAGCAGAAAACTGCAACTCATGTGGTCACGGCTGTACTGTACGGAGCTCAGGCCTTCATGGTGTTTGATCGGACATTTTCAGAAGAGGAAAATAAGCAGGAGATTGAGGGAGAACTGAATATCATGGTCAAGAAGATCCCTGGATTTTCTTTTGAGGGAAAAGGAGCTATAAATATGACAGATGATGATAAGAAAAAGGCTGAGAGCATTGCTTGCAGATTTCATGGTGACTTCCGTCTTGAGCAGAACCCCAGCACTTACATGGAGGCCATAGAGGTGTACAAGAAGCTCCCCACTATCCTGAAGGAGAATCCACAGAATGAAGTTCCAATCAAAGTCTGGCTCTATCCTCTTTCTCTACTGGATTCAAAAGCAGCTCAGCTGGAGAAAGAAATTAGCGCACGTCTGGTTTCCAACACTGAAGATATAATGGAGGAGCTGGGAGAAGTAGAGAGGACATACAATGACCTCTCCAGAAAAACACTGGTAAATGCTTTCAATGATGTCAAAGAGAGGCTGCATTCATTTCAGAGCTCATTTAGCATTTACAAGACAATGCTCCTGAAAGCAGTGGCCAGGGTCTTGCCTGCTATACGAGGAGGAGAGATGGAGGAGAAGTCCCTGGAAGACATTCAGAAGATCCACATCAGCTCCCCTTTTAAAGCTGACAGGCTTAACCAGTGGTTAGGTCATGTAAAGTCTGAACTTGACCTCTTGAGTTCTCACACCAAGATGCTGGAGGGAATCAAAACTGAAGACTCAGATCGTCTCAACTCCATTCTCCTTAATCCTAATATTGATGTTGTGGTGTGCTTGACCTTCACATCTCTGTATGAAGACGCATATCTTTCAACCCTGAAGGAGTTTCTGAAATCTGACAAGTTTAAAGAGCTAGATTGGGAACAAAACATGGTTTCTGTGGCATCTGTCAGAAAGTGGTTCAGCGATACTGATGTCATCTCAAAGATGAGAGAGACCTTATCTCTTTTCAGAAGTTTTTCTGAGGCTAATAAAGATGAAAAGGGATACAGATTCATTATTTCTGCCATCCCCGATCCATCCAGTCCAGGCTCCTCCATCCGTCTGTATGAAAAAGGGCAGCTGACAGACACTCAGTTCCAGCCCGTGTCGAAGCCTCCCCCTCCAGAAGTGAAGGAGGTCCTGGAGCGCAGTGTGTCCCTGAAACTGCAGAAGTCCCCGACTGGAGAAACTGTGCAGTACAGAGTGGAGTACCAGCAGCTGAAAGAGGAACAGTGGCATGTCCTAAACACACCTGATGAAGACTTTACTCTGACTGGATTGAAGCTTGGACAGCAGTACATGATCCGCTACAGGATTGTGGGTAAAGTGGGAGTGAGTGAAGCCAGTGACACTATCGGCCCCATACAGTCTCCAGGTAAGTGTCATATGCACATTTCTTTGCATTCATTTTTATCTTTTTATAAAAATATAATTAGCTTAATTCACACAGTCGATGTTTGTATTGACAACCTTATTTCCTAACAGGTGTGGCTATTAATAAATGTGTAAGATGTTGTAAAGCGTTTCCCAATTGACTGTATAGATTAACATATTATTTCCTTAGACACAGATATGGTATATTAGGTATTTGATGTCAAATGTAAGCTACTGTACTACTGTGGAGATCATGGGCAGATGTAAAAACCACACATTTCTCTGTATGAAAACTGGCTGAGACCACAAGCAGTTCTGTCTTTGCAAGGTTGGGTTGCAGGTGATGTTCCTTCATCCAGGCAGAAATGTCTGTTAGGCAGGCGGCGATACGAACACCAACCGTGGGATCATCTGGTTGAAATGAGAAGTAGAATTGAGTGTCGTCGGCATAGCAGTGATAGGAAAAGCCATGTTTCTGAATGACAGATCCCAGTGATGACATGTAGATGGAGAAGAGAAGTGGTCCAAGCACTGAGCCCTGGGGAACTCCAGTAGCTAGATGATGTAACTTAGACACTTCACCTCTCCATGATACCCTGAAGGACCTACCTGAGAGATAAGACTTGAACCACTGGAGAGCAGTTCCTGAGATGCCCATCTTCATGAGAGTTGACAGGAGGATCTGGTGGTTAACTGTGTCAAAAGCAGCAGACAAATCTAGTAAGATGAGTACTGTGGATTTGGAAGCTGCTCTTGTCTTGCAGTCTCAGTTGAGTGGCCGCTCTTGAAGCCGGATTGGTTGATGTCCAGGAGGTTGTTCTGTTCAAGAAACATAGAGAGCTGGTTAAACACAACTTGCTCAAGTGTCTTTGTAGTTTTCTAAGAGTGCTGGGTTCAGAGAGGATTTCTTAAGCAGTGGGGTTACCCGAGCCTGCTTAAATGCTGTGGGGAAGGTCCCGGTGTGAAGAGAGGCGTTGACAATGTGAGTGAGTGCAGGAGTAACTGAGGAAGAAATTGCCTGAAGGAGGTGAGTGGGGATAGGGTCAAGCGGACAGGTAGTGGGGTGATTGGAAAGGATGAGTTCAGAGAGAAAGAGGGTAGTGTGTGTGTGATGGTTGTTGAGATGTGCGTGTCGGCTTGTGGTGTGGAGAATTGGCTGCTGATGGCGGAGGTTTTGTTTGTGAAGAATGATGCAAAGTCGTCAGCTGTAAGAGCTGATGAAGGAGGGGGGGGGGCAAAGAAGAAAAGAGAAGGTTCTTAAAAGTGTGCGAGAGTCAGAGCAGTTGCAGATGTTGTGGTGGTAGTATGTTGTTTCAGCAGTGGAGACATTTGTAGCAGAGATAGAAGTGAGAAGAGTCTGATACAGGGTCAGGTCTGTAGAGTTTTTAGTTTTTCGCCACTTCCTCTCTGCCGCCCGGAGTCCAGAGCGATGTTCGTGGAGAACATCAGACAGCCAGGGGGCAGAGGGGGTGGTGCGGGCTGGCCTGGATGAACGGGACAGAAGTTGTCTAAGCAAGATGTTAGAGTGGACCAAAGAGTGTCAGTAGCACTGATAGTGTCAAGTGCTGAGAACTGAGCAGGTGGAGGGAGGGAGGAGGAAACCAGTGGATAGACGGGAGGGAGAGAGTGAGCGTAGATTACGCCGAAAGGTGATCTGGGGAGGAGTGTGTGTTGTGTCAGGAGTCAGTAGGAGGTTTAGAGTGATGAGAAAGTGATCTGAGGTGTGCAATGGAGTAACTAAAGGGTCGTCGGTGGAGCAGTAGCGTGTGTAGATAAGGTCCAGAGGGTTACCTGATTTGTGAGTAGCTGTAGTAGATACTCAGGTTGGTGTCGTTGTAATGGACATGGTGTTGAAGTTCCAGGAAAGCCTGTGTGTGCTCCTCTAGGGATTTTCTACCCTGCGAGAGCAGGAGGATCTGGATAGCTACATCCAAGTTTTGGGGTCCAGTCATCTGTCATGGTTGTGTTCTGGCAGGAGATGGAATACGAGATCAAAATACACCGAGTTTAATTACAAATACAAGGCAGAAAGGCAGTCAACATATCATAACGGTGACCGGACAAAGTGAACAATTGGAACTTAAAAAGCAGACAGAAACGGGATAATTAACAGCTGAACAGAACTAACTAACGAGGGTAACCTAGGAAACAGATGCGTGGCGGGAAACTAAGACAAAGTACTGAACGCTGATTTAAATGTACTTATCAGAGCGAATGACAGAGCCACTGATTGTGACATTTATAGCCTTAGAGTAAAGGGACTTGTGTTTGTGATGTCACTTTGAAGTGGAAAACTGATAGATTCATGCTGTTGTTGTTTTCATAGAAAACAAAAATGGAATGGTTTAATATAGGGCAGATTATACATTGCAAATCTAGACAATTACAGTAATATAAGGGTTGTCTATATTGTAAATTAATAATGAATATGATCTGGTTAGATCAAATTATTTGAAATGAAATTCGGTCTTGCTTACTCTTGGTTTTGTGGCAGAGCCCTGACACTCCTGTGCTGATTGTCTTGTGTGAGCGCGCTCTTCTGTCCTTGTGAAGTTTGTGTGCGGAGTGGGGTGTTCGGATCCCAGCACTTTTTAGTTTGATTTCGGGTTTGTGTTGGGATTTGGATATTCATGCTCTGTGTGTATGTCTTTTGTCGAATGGGCATTCGCTCGTTCTCGTGCACTCTGTCTTGTCGTGTGAGCGTGTGCTCTTCTGTCCGTCTGTGTTGTGTTCTGTAGCATGTGGTTCGTGTTTTCATCGGCTGCATGCTTTCTTGCCATGTTTTGTGTGAACGTGGCTTATGAGTTTTCATTGGCTGCGTGTTAATGTGTTGCCTTGTGTGAGCACATGGCCTGTGATTTTGTTTTCAATAGTCATGTGCTTGTGTGTTTGTCATGTTTGGTGTGAGCTCATGTCTATTGTCTTTTGTCTAACACCGCCCACTTTGTTTCCTGTTTATTGGTTCATTTGCCCCACCTGTCTTTCCTCGTTACCCTCTTTTGTTTGCTCCCTATTTATTCTCCTTGTGTTTGCACTCCTGTGCTGGATCGTTGTCGTATCTTACTCGTGTTTCCCTTCAAGTCAAGTCAAGTCTTGTTTTATCCCCTCTGGGTTGTTTTTGTTTGTCTTGTTTTATTATAACTTTTTTATTAAAACCCAATCTTCTGCATCCTCGCCTCATCCCTTACCTCAAACCTGAAACAGGGATCGACTTAACAGATGTAGGACTAATTGTATGTATTATTGTAAAAATATTTTTTAAAATATGTTTTTGTGATTTCAGTATTTAAAGTCAAACATTAATGATGCATGAGTTTAATAATTAGAACTAAAATGCTATTCAAATGACTTAAAACTCAGTTCTGTTCAATCTCAATTCCCCCTACAGTTGGCATGTTATTCTCACAGATTACAGATGTAAAGGGTTGTGTTACAGACGGTCGAGGCAAAGACGAGAAACTAATTGCAACAGTTACGATTTTATTCAACTTAAACTCACAACAAAATACTCAGGAAACTTAGACTAAAAACATGTAGAAATAGAATTAATAACTGAATCATACATGTTTTCTTGCTAAACACACAAAATAAATGTGATTATGGCTCGCCTTCTCTTCTACTCTGCCGCTCTGACAAAAGTTAATTACAAAAAGTCATTTAAAGCCATAATTATAATTACATACTGTATAACTGCTTATACATAAAGTACTCCCTAGGGGTTTAATCCGAGTCTCATGAAGCGATGCGATTACTTTATGATGAACAAAGTGAAATCTGAGTCCTATTCCCTCTCCGGTCCAATCTGTGATCAGCTGATGTCTACAGAAGCCAAATCTAATATGGTGACATGTCAATAGTGTCAAACCCTCAGTAGTGCTCGTGTCAGGATTTGGGCTCTGGAAACAGCAGGAACATTTCTCTAAATATCTTCTGTGTTGGAGGATTTCTGCATGTGTTAGGGCTGGGAGAAAAGGTGATTATACAACGATTCAGAATCGATTCTGTGTTCAATTCAAACGGCCACTTCACCGCTGTGTGTGTGTGTGTGTGTGTGTGTGTGTGTGTGTGTGTGGTCACCGGCCAAACAGAACCACCCGTTGATAGGCAAACGTTTGTAGGCTGGTGAATTGGCTTCGTTTAAGATCAAATGGACAAACTAGGCCCTGCTCAGGGGCGGCGCACCCGTGAGGACACTTCTCCCGCTGAGAGGGTTCAACACACACACACACACACGTTTTATGCAGTTTTTCCACAGTTTTGCTCAAACGCCTCACAGCAGTCGCTCCTCCACTTCTCTGGCCGCTCTGTGTCTGCGCACGCTGCGGCTGCCTCTCCGTTTCAAAAATGTGTTTTGCCTATTAAATGCAAAGTTTATAATTTCAAAAGCATTTCTAAATTAAATTCATATTTCCAACAAACAAAATTCTGAGCCAAAATAGCGCAGTGGTGCTCCAGTCGGCTATACGGCGCTTTCCTTGCCATTAATGATTCATAACACTCCTGTGTCTCCGATGCGGAGGCCAGGACATAAACCTGCCAACATCCATGGCATAATTTTTGGAATGACTTATGGAATATTGCTGAACTACTTCAAACGAATGGAAAATTCTGAACAAAGGCTTGGTTTGGCGAGTGATTGGTTAATGTCTCATGACTGTTGCAGGTTCTCATGTGAGATGCGCACACACACACACACACACACACACACACACACACACACACACACACACACTGCTGATGTCTCTCATTACTGTTGCAGGTTCTCATGTGAGATGTTATGCGCACACACACACACACACACACACACACACACACACACACACACACACACACACACACACACACACACACACACACACACACACACACTGCTGATGTCTCTCATTACTGTTGCAGGTTCTCATGTGAGATGTTATGCGCACACACACACACACACACACACACACACACACACACACACACACACACACACACACACACACACACACACACACTGAGTTTGGCTTCTCAGCGAGCGCTGAAGCGGTTTTCTTCTGTTTTAAAGATTTTTTTTTGTGGCTCTAACCAAAGTAAACTTTTGCTTTTAAAGACATTTTTGTTAAAATGTTCTAAAGAAACTAAACAGTTCTCAATTTACAACTAAGTGTGACAATTTTTTATTCTTACTGATTGTTCTTTGCAGTTGTAGATATGGCTTACCATGTTTCATTCAGAGCTTGTTAATCTTGAATATAACTGTCATATATTAGTCTCTGTTGTGTTATGTTGGAGTGCGTCCCCTGTACTGTTTCTGAGAAGCTTTATTAAAGTTTGAGTTTGCCTTCAGAGCTTTGGAGTCTACAGTCTGTTCCAGCGGAGCATCTGCTTTCCATCTCCCAAGACCAGCGGCCGATTCTGGAATATGTGGAGGAATTCATCCAGCTTGTCCCTCTGGTACCTTGGAATGATGAAACACTAAAGACTATCTTCTGGAGTGGTTTGGACAACCCATTATTCCTCCAAGCACCAGCATGTTCTACACCAGGTACTTTAGTGCAATACCTGGATTATGTGCTGTGGCTGAGTGCTTCTTCCCTTACTGTAGGTGAGGTTGATGACACCACCACCACTCAGCCACAGACTCCCAATTCCACACCATCCAAGATGGCCGCCGCCATGCCTGTGACTATGCCACCAGAACCAATAAAAAAGAGCTGGTTAATAGACTTTTTGAGCAATCCAGCCCTCCTGGACTCCGCTCCAGCCCTCCTGGACTCTGCTCCAGCTCTCCTGGACTCCGCTCCAGCCCTCCTGGACTCCGCTCCAGCCCTCCCTCCTGGACTCCGCTCCAGCCCTCCTCCTGGACTCCGCTCCAGCTCTCCTGGACTCCGCTCCAGCCCTCCTGGACTCCGCTCCAGCTCTCCTGGACTCCGCTCCAGCACTCCTGGACTCCGCTCCAGCTCTCCTGGACTCCGCTCCAGCCCTCCTGGACTCCGCTCCAGCCCTCCTGGACTCCGCTCCAGCACTCCTGGACTCCGCTCCAGCTCTCCTGGACTCCGCTCCAGCCCTCCTGGACTCCGCTCCAGCCCTCCTGGACTCCGCTCCAGCCCTCCTGGACTCCGCTCCAGCACTCCTGGACTCCGCTCCAGCTCTCCTGGACTCCGCTCCAGCCCTCCTGGACTCCGCTCCAGCACTCCTGGACTCCGCTCCAGCTCTCCTGGACTCCGCTCCAGCCCTCCTGGACTCCGCTCCAGCTCTCCTGGACTCCGCTCGAGCCCTCCTGGACTCCGCTCGAGCCCTCCTGGACTCTGCTCCAGCTCTCCTGGACTCCGCTCCAGCCCTCCTGGACTCCGCTCCAGCCCTCCCTCCTGGACTCCGCTCCAGCCCTCCTCCTGGACTCCGCTCCAGCTCTCCTGGACTCCGCTCCAGCCCTCCTGGACTCCGCTCCAGCTCTCCTGGACTCCACTCCAGCACTCCTGGACTCCGCTCCAGCTCTCCTGGACTCCGCTCCAGCCCTCCTGGACTCCGCTCCAGCCCTCCTGGACTCCGCTCCAGCACTCCTGGACTCCGCTCCAGCTCTCCTGGACTCCGCTCCAGCCCTCCTGGACTCCGCTCCAGCCCTCCTGGACTCCGCTCCAGCCCTCCTGGACTCCGCTCCAGCACTCCTGGACTCCGCTCCAGCTCTCCTGGACTCCGCTCCAGCCCTCCTGGACTCCGCTCCAGCTCTCCTGGACTCCGCTCGAGCCCTCCTGGACTCCGCTCGAGCCCTCCTGGACTCCGCTCCAGCCCTCCTGGACTCCGCTCCAGCCCTCCTGGACTCCGCTCCAGCACTCCTGGACTCCGCTCCAGCTCTCCTGGACTCCGCTCCAGCCCTCCTGGACTCTGCTCCAGCCCTCCTGGACTCCGCTCCAGCACTCCTGGACTCCGCTCCAGCTCTCCTGGACTCCGCTCCAGCCCTCCTGGACTCCGCTCCAGCTCTCCTGGACTCCACTCGCTCCAGCCCTCCTGGACTCTGCTCCAGCCATCCTGGACTCCGCTCCAGCCCTCCTGGACTCCGCTCCAGCCCTCCTGGACTCTGCTCCAGCTCTCCTGGACTCCGCTCGAGCCCTCCTGGACTCCGCTCCAGCTCTCCTGGACTCCGCTCGAGCCCTCCTGGACTCCGCTCCAGCTCTCCTGGACTCCACTCGAGCCCTCCTGGACTCCGCTCCAGCCCTCCTGGACTCCGCTCCAGCCCTCCTGGACTCCGCTCCAGCTCTCCTGGACTCCGCTCGAGCCCTCCTGGACTCCGCTCCAGCACTCCTGGACTCCGCTCCAGCACTCCTGGACTCCGCTCCAGCCCTCCTGGACTCCGCTCCAGCTCTCCTGGGGGCTCATTTATAAACGTTGCGTACGCACAAAAGAAGGCGTACGCCGCTCTCTACGCAATAATTGGTATTTATAAAAAGCAAACTTGACGGGAAAATGTGCGGTCCTTCACGCAAGCTCTGACCCAGGCGTACGCACAAAAACGGATGAAATGAGAAATGGCGACACCGTCGGCAGATGGAAGGAACACGTGAAAGTGTGTGAAACTGTAGACCGTTGTGTAAAAGAAATGGCAATAGGCTATGCCTCTCATAAACAACTTGAAGACTTCACAAAACAAGTATTACAATTAACAGCCTACACGAACACCCGTTTGATCGATCTGCAGTGTAAAACAAACAAAATCAAACGAAAATTACAACAGAAATGCAACCAAAAAAAAAGTGAAATATGTTCTGCAACAATATTGGCATGTTATGCAATTCATCCTCATATATAATATGGTAAACAGAACGAAATAATGTACAAAACTGATATTCTCGTCAATGTGTCCATCTGGCGGAGCAGATATAGATGCAATTAGATAGACAGATAGATAATTAGGGAGATAGATAAATAGATAAATAGATAGATAGATGTATTAATGGTCCACTGGGGAAAGTTGTTTTCATAGTAAAAATTTCTTCATCAGCTACGGAATCATGGTATTCATGCAAATGCCTTTAGTTTGTTTTATTTTCGATAAAATAACTGACGTATGTCTCAACCATTCAGAAAGCTGCAAGAAATTACATTTGCACTGAACTATTTCCCATTTCCACGTAGATAATAGGGATAGGGATTAATAGGGATTCCCCAATAATTGCCGCCAGTCTCTCATCAAGAGGGGTCAGCTCCCGTGTCCCGTCTCCCCCACCCGTGGCAGACACACTCTGGTGATGCAGCGCTAGACGCTTTATTGCCTCGACTTTGATGTCCGACCATTTCTTTTTTTTTCGGCCACGGTCCGAGGTTGTGAGGCTACAGCATTTACGGCGTCTGCAACCTTTTGCACTTCAAGTGCCTTTATGGCATTAGTAATGGCCACACTGTGCCCTCCAAAAAATATTTTTCTCCTCTTTTCCACCTCGCCAACGATAATTTCTACTTCACATTGAGTGAAGTTACGTTTTTTTGATTTCCTCTCTGTATTTGCCATGATTTCGCAATCGATGAATATTAATTTATGGGCGTTTCACGGACTATTTATGGGCAACTATGGGCGTGACATGAAGCCGCAAAAGCTGCGCTACATTTAGAATTGATTGTGATTTATTAAGGGAAAACTGTGTAGGATGTGCGTGCGCACGGTTTTATAAATCCGAATATTTCTGTGCGTACGCACGTCCTATGTTTCATCCGTACGCCACTTCTGACGCAAATCCTACGCAAAGTTTTATAAATGAGGCCCCTGGACTCCACTCGCTCCAGCCCTCCTGGACTCTGCTCCAGCTCTCCTGGACTCCGCTCCAGCTCTCCTGGACTCCGCTCCAGCTCTCCTGGACTCCGCTCCAGCTCTCCTGGACTCTGCTCCAGCTCTCCTGGACTCCGCTCCAGCCCTCCTGGACTCCGCTCCAGCTCTCCTGGACTCCGCTCCAGCCCTCCTGGACTCCGCTCCAGCTCTCCTGGACTCCGCTCCAGCCCTCCTGGACTCCACTCCAGCCCTCCTGGACTCCGCTCCAGCCCTCCTGGACTCCGCTCTAGCTCTCCTGGACTCCGCTCGCTCCAGCCCTCCTGGACTCTGCTCCAGCTCTCCTGGACTCCGTTCCAGCTCTCCTGGACTCCGCTTGCTCCAGCTCTCCTGGACTCCGCTCCAGCTCTCCTGGACTCCACTCCAGCCCTCCTGGACTCCACTCCAGCCTTCTACGAGCCCGCTTCAGCCTTCCACGAGCCCGCTCCAGCCCACGAGGCGGTTCCATTCCGCGAGCCCTCCACTCCACCCCTGAAGCTTCCCAAAGAAATTTTGGAGTGGGACCATGAACCTGTGGGTGGGACACATGTTGGCGGGGCTCCCGATTCGCCATGGCCGCCGGATCCACCCTGGAGACTTCCCATACTCCTGCCACAGTTCTTCAGGACTCCAGGGTGCCCGCCCCACCTCCCCAGTTGGTCTTTCGATGGCGTATTAGTCTGTTGTGTTATGTTGGAGTGCGTCCCCTGTACTGTTTCTAAGAAGCTTTATTAAAGTTTGAGTTTGCCTTCAGAGCTTTGGAGTCTACAGTCTGTTCCTGATACACCAGCCCATGACAATAACTTTGTTAATAAAATAAAAGTATTGAAAGAAATCTTCATAATCATTTTAATATGGCAATACTGTCAAACAGATATTCTAACTAAAAAACACATATTAGCTCCAATTTTGGTTAAAATGTAAAGTTCATGTATTTGCACAGCAGGACAATTAGTTACCAAAAATGTATGTTAAGAATCGTTGGGAATCAGATCGTTACTCCCAGAATCGGAATCGGATCGAATCGTTAAGTGCCTTAAGATTCCCACCCCTAGCATGTGTTAGCAATGGATGCAGGATCATTTTCTCTAGTCATGATACTCACACTCTTCATGTCTGTTGATTTCCACAGATCCTGATCCCAAGACCAGAAACGACTTCCTACAATGTAAGTGACTGAGAACACAAGCAGAGAAACTCATGAGTGTGTTAATGAGTGTGTGTTCATGAGTGTGTGTTCATGAGTGTGTTCATGTTCTTCCTGGAGAAGAGGAAAGAAAACATGACAGAAGAGTTTTAGAGTTGATTGTGTGAATGATGATTAAACTGAACTGAGACACTGATGATATATTGAACATGAAGAGTTCAGCTACATTAAAAGAATAATCCCTGATGCTGAGGTGTTTTCTCTTCATCAGATTCACTTCAGCTAAATCCGGACCTGAATACAGCACATAAACACCTCCGTCTGTCTGAGGGGAACAGAGAGATTACATTCACTGGCACAGAGCAGCCGTATCCTGATCATCCTGACAGATTTGATTATCATTGTCAGGTGTTGTGTAGAGAGAGTGTGAGTGGACGCTCTTACTGGGAGGTTGAGTGGCGTGGACTTGTGTTTATATCAGTGTCATATCAGAGCATCTGCAGGAAGGGAGACGGTGATGAGTGTGTGGTTGGATATAATGATCAGTCCTGGAGTTTGTACTGCACTTCCTCCAGTTGCACATTTTTACACAATAACAGATGGATTAAACTCAGAGTAAAGCCCATCAGCCATAGAGTAGGAGTGTATGTGGATCCCAGTGCAGGAACTCTGTCCTTCTACAGCGTCTCTGGAGACACAATGAGCCTCATCCACACAGTCCAGACCACATTCACTCAGCCGCTCTATCCTGGGTTTGGGTTTGGTTTTGGATCATCAGTGAAACTGTTGCTGAATCAGAATAGACTGTAGAGAGATTCTACCCATAATGCTTTGAGCTCATGATAAATCAGTGACAGTGAGATGTTATAGAGTCTCTTCATTACATTAATACTACAACTGAACTTCTGTCACTGAAATAACATGTGTGTGTAATAAATCTTCATATAGTCAGTGAGATCAGTGTGTTTGAAGGTGTGTGTATGTGTGTGTGTGTGTGTGTATGTGTGCGTAAAAAAATCCTCATATAGACCATAGACCGTAAAAAAAATATGGACGACGCGACTTCATTGAATTCCGCTGACCAGAGTTGAAGCTTTCGTGGGCCGCACATGGCGCTGACATCTTGCGCAGATTTGGGGCCGAGTCTGCACAGTAGAGATCTCGGGACCAGAGTTGCGCAGTAGTGATCTCGGGACCGGAGTTGCGCAGTAGTGATCTCGGGACCGGAGTTGCCTAGTAGTGATCTCGGGACCGGAGTTGCGCAGTAGTGATCTCGGGACCGGAGCTGCACAGTAGTGATCTCGTGACCGGAGTTGCGCAGTAGTGATCTCGGGACCGGAGCTGCGCAGTAGTGATCTCGGGACCGGAGCTGCACAGTAGTGATCTCGTGACCGGAGTTGCGCAGTAGTGATCTCGGGACCGGAGCTGCGCAGTAGTGATCTCGGGACCGGAGCTGCACAGTAGTGATCTCGGGACCGGAGTTGCGCAGTAGTGATCTCGGGACCGGAGTTGCGCAGTAGTGATCTCGGGACCGGAGCTGCGCAGTAGTGATCTCGGGACCGGAGCTGCACAGTAGTGATCTCGGGACCGGAGTTGCGCAGTAGTGATCTCGGGACCGGAGCTGCACAGTAGTGATCTCGTGACCGGAGTTGCGCAGTAGTGATCTCGGGACCGGAGCTGCGCAGTAGTGATCTCGGGACCGGAGCTGCACAGTAGTGATCTCGTGACCGGAGTTGCGCAGTAGTGATCTCGGGACCGGAGCTGCGCAGTAGTGATCTCGGGACCGGAGCTGCACAGTAGTGATCTCGTGACCGGAGTTGCGCAGTAGTGATCTCGGGACCGGAGCTGCGCAGTAGTGATCTCGGGACCGGAGCTGCGCAGTAGTGATCTCGGGACCGGAGTTGCGCAGTAGTGATCTCGGGACCAAAGTTGCGCAGTAGTGATCTCGGGACCGGAGTTGCGCAGTAGTGATCTCGGGACCAAGTCTGCACAGTAGTGATCTCGGGACCAAAGTTGCGCAGTAGAGATCTCAGGACCGGAGCTGCGCAGTAGTGATCTCGGGACCGGAGCTGCAGAGTAGTGATCTCGGGACCGGAGCTGCGCAGTAGTGATCTCGGGACCGGAGTTGCGCAGTAGTGATCTCGGGACCAAAGTTGCGCAGTAGTGATCTCGGGACCAGAGTTGCGCAGTAGTGATCTCGGGGACCAAGTCTGCACAGTAGTGATCTCGGGACCGGAGTTGCGCAGTAGTGATCTCGGGACCAGAGTTGCGCAGTAGTGATCTCGGGACCGGAGTTGCGCAGTAGTGATCTCGGGACCGGAGCTGCACAGTAGTGATCTCGGGACCGGAGTTGCGCAGTAGTGATCTCGGGACCAGAGTTGCGCAGTAGTGATCTCGGGACCGGAGCTGCACAGTAGTGATCTCGGGACCGGAGCTGCACAGTAGTGATCTCGGGACCGGAGTTGCGCAGTAGTGATCTCGGGACCAGAGTTGCGCAGTAGTGATCTCGGGACCGGAGTTGCGCAGTAGAGAGCAGGAAGTAGAGGCGCGGTTATCAAAAGCCCGCCCACACTCTCACAGATGCAGAACAATTCATTATGATGGTGTGAAATAAACAGTTATGGAAATGTAGAAATGAAATGAAATGAAAGCTAATCCGTCCATCTCAGCTGTCAATCATGACGACCCCCCCCCCCCCCACCCCCCGTTTTTATAGTATCAAATAACTCACTAAAATTAAACTTATTTAAAAACGAACACTTGAAATGAAATCATTGTGATAAAAAACTGGGACCGGCCACCGGGGGGCGATCGAGACGTGGAGGCTTCAGTTTCTGAGAGAAGCGCTACAGGCTTGATATAGACAGTAAGATCAGTGTGTGTGACACTGTGCTTTTCTCAAGCTCAGTTTGTGTTGATGAAGATCACATTCATTTAGTTTTATTACAGTGTCACTGTTACGGTTTGGCTGAGGCAGGAAGACAAGGAGAGGCAGAGGAGTATCTCAAATGTAGTTTACTCAGGGTAAGTTCAGAAACACATACAGGGATTGCATAACAGAACAGCATAACGGCATAACGGTAACCAGACAAAGACAGAGTGAACAAAAGGAACTTCTATACAATCACAGATGACTGAAATAACGAGGGGCACAGGTGACACAGATGATCATGAATTACACACAGCTCAACAGAACTAGACTAACGAGGGTAACAGAGAAAGTGGCGGGAAAGAAAACAAAGGAACATGACAACGACAGAAAACACAACCAAAACAGACTGGACATGTGACATGTGAACATCCAGAACATCCAGATTGGAGGAGAAAATTTAGCCACAGTCAAAGTGTTCAAATACCTCAGGGCAATAGTGACCTACAATAACAAATTAGATGCCGAATTATATCTACGCAAATCTAAAGCTTCGCAGGCATTCGGACGACTAAAAGAAAGAGTCTGGGCCAACAAAGACCTCACCATAAATACAAAATGTGCAGTGTATTGTGCAATTGTTCTCCCAGCTCTTCTATATGGAGCAGAATCTTGGACAGTTTATATGACCCAAGCATACAACCTAAACGCCTACATAATGAGACACCTGAGACGAATTTTAGGGATTAAATGGTGGCACCATATATCCAACAAAGAGTTACTAGACAAAACTTTAATCCAGCGCTATCTGAGATGGGCTGGCCATCTAAGCAGACTGGACAATAGTCAACTACCAAAGCAGATGATCTACTCCCAGCTCAAAGATGGGCACGGGGCATAGGCAGGCCAAAGTTGCGCTTTAAAGACACAGTTAAACGAAAAATCTCAAGCATAAACAGATCCCAGGCAGCTGGGATCGGCAAGCAAAAAATGGGACTCTGTGGAGAAATCTAATTCGAAGGAAGTCGTCATCGGACACGATGGGCAGCGATTGAAACATATTTGAATCCGTGTGTGTTTAGGGGTCCATGCACTGACGCTGATCTAATGTTACACGTGCCTGAGAGAGTCATGTCTATTTTTTGGTTTGTTTGTTTGCGTCACTGATAAATTCAAACATGCTTCCACGCTTTGGCTGGCGCTGATCCAGAGACGACGCGCTCAGTGCCTTTCATATATCACTATTCAAAAAAAAGGGGGGGGGGGCTTGTCCTTTCAAGTGAAAGTTTACCGTGTTGTAATTTTAAGTTTCTGCTCATTTTTCTCTTCTTCTGTTTGGCTTTTTTCTTTTTGGTGAGGAGGAAAGGCTCCTGTGGCTCCTTTACCAGATTACTCTGCTGTCAGTGCTGAGGAACAACCTGGGATCACAGCAATCTGTGTCAAGAGAGGTTTTTCCTGAGCTGGCGACTGAGTCTCTGAATGAATCTATGATAGCTGTAAAATTGAAGGAGTTAGACCTGCTGATAAAAAAGCAGGACTGCAAAGGGCAAAAGATCAGGCTTCGTACTATAGAGGTACAAGCAGATAGGGACATTAAGATGCGTCAGTTAGATTTACGTAGTCAGGTTAAATCGTAAACCAGTTCCTATGCCTCGCTCTAGACTTTTGTACCTCAAAGTTCAGAAAATTTGACTCCTGAGCCAGATTTCGATGTTGGCAAGTATCTTAAACTCATACCACCATTTAGAGAAGTGGAAGTGGATTCATATTGCCTTTTGAATGCGTCGCTGTGGTGGCCAAAAGACATGTGGGCTCTGCTTTACCAATAGATCAGTCCTTTGACTCTGATATAGTGAAATCAGCGCTCGAGCTGGTGTCTAAGCATCCCATCAAACATTTAGATCACATTTGAAAATATGACATGTTGAGTTTGTGAGAAGAAGAAAACCCTTTTTGAGAAATGGTGTCTCTCCAGTGGGATCACGACTCTTGATCAACTTCAAGAGCTGCTCTTGTTGGAAGACTTCAAAAGTTGTATTCCAGAGATTGTTGTTGTCCTTTAAAATGAGCAGAAAGTTGCAAACTTCTCTGATGCCGCAGCTTTAGCCAATGAGTTTGTGTTGACACATTGGAATGAGTTTCCCCTGCACGTCGTGTCAGTGTGCCCCCTTCCACTTGCGAAGTATCTTATAGGGAAGCAACATGTGTTTTCTCACACATTGGCAAAGGTGAGACTCAGTCGAGTGTGTGGCGTAAAAATGCTTTAAGTGATAAACGAGCTTGCTTTTACTGTTTCAAATGAACTGTTGCCAGATAGAGATAATAAGGGATTACATTTCCATTCATTTGAGATAAGCAAACCAATACCTCCACCCCTCCCAATTGGGCGAGGGGTGTGTGAAAAAGGGAAATTAGTAGAGAGGGCTGTTGGACTCAGGAACAGAACAACCAACATCACGCAACGATAAGAACTGACAAAGAACAAGAGTGAACACAGGGTTTAAATACACAGGCAAACAGATCATGGAAACAACACACAGCTGACAAGACTAATAAGAAACACCTGAAACTCAAATCAACATGAAAAACTACAAAGAACTACAAAATAAGTCACAAGAAACACTTCAACTTAAAAGTCCAAGGACAGACACAGAGCACATGTGACACAGACGAATACAATCAGAGTTATATATATATATTTAAATGTCCTGGCTAATCCAAGCTTTATAATGGCAGTGAATGACAGCCCAAAATTTGAAGCCCAAAAAAGTGTATCCATCCATCATGAAAGTAATCCAGTCAGCTTCTGAAGAGAATCAATAGGTTTTTGTAAGAAAAATATCCATATTTAACACATTATAAAGTAAAATATCTAGCTTCCAGTGGACCGCCTTCCATATGCAACTTGTGAAAAAAGCTTTTAATACTCTTCAATTAACATAAATAAGAGTCAGGGCAAGTATGTACTTCTTTTGGTTTACTGTGCAATATGAACTACCAAACTCTATGAACACAATGGACTGGCCAACCAAAAACTAACCCAGAGTTAATCTCTAGTGTGCCCAAACTGTGCTTATTCCTGAGTTTACAAACAAACCAAAACACTACAGTTCCCTTTCAAAAGCTACACTCAATGCTGCACAGAGCGCATATGGGAAGTGTCTTATCATGACCAGCTGTGAATAGTGTGTTTAACACGTCAATGAAATTGACCCGGAGGTACTATAGCCTCGGCTGGTGAGGTCACATAGATGAGCCTTCAGGTCTTTTTGTTTGAAGAGCAGTCCTGGCACATTAGCTGTGCAGCATCTCGTTCCGCTTTATCAGGGAACAAGGTTACAGTCAAGTAACCCGAACCATTCCCTTTAAAAAGCTACACTCAATGCTGCACAAAGCGCATGTGGGAACGAGAATACCCACGCCGCTGTGCTGGATGGTGCCTGGACTCCTTACGGTTGTGTGGGTGTGCACAAGAACACAAGAAGCCTCAGGCATTAGCCTGCGATGTCGACTCAAGGACATGGCATTGAATCTGACCCGGAGTGGCATGAGCATCCAAGCTATAGAATCTTATGAATGTGTGCAGAGAGGACCACCTGCCACATCACAAACACTTAGTAAAGGAAAACAGGCTTACAGTCGAGTAACCCGAACCGCTCCCTTACGTGCCTTTGAACTGAATCTGCAGGTTCACTAATAATCCAAAATGTTAATATTATACAAAGCAAAGGGTGTGCAATGATTTTTGGGCTACAGATGGCAGAATTTCTCTTCTGTATTTGTTGCAAAGATATCTAACTATGATAATAATAATTTAAATTCAATATCTATCTAAATATTAACATGTTATTGTATTGTTGTATAGGCTATATGTGATACAAAGTAACTAGCTACTTGAGTAGTTTTTTTTATTGGATACTTATTTACTCTTACTCAAGTAACTATTCAGATTAGTACTTTTACTTTGAGTAAACATTTCTGTAAGTACTTGTACTTTTATTTGAGTACAGTTTTTGGTAACTTTACCCACCTCTGTGTGGCGCTAGCAACGCCAAAAAGGTCATGGATTGGATTCCCAGGGAAAGCAAGAACAGACAAATATGTCAATTGTGTCACTTTGGATAAAAGCATCTGCCAAATGCATAAATGTAAATGTAAATCCAGGTGCTGCTGCTCATTGGTGGTGGTTGAGGAGATTCCCCCCTTCTATGTAAAGCGCTTTGAGTACCCAGAAGTACTCAAGTTTTTAAGTGTGCTTTAGGAACTAAATAAACCTGAAACTGTTATCATCCCTTCCTTATTAGTGGCTATCTCAGGACTAGGTTTTGTTTAGCAGTCTTTAGTGTTCGTCATTATTAGGTTTGGTGTGTGTGTTTATACTCCTGAGATTCTCCCGTGTATTCCTGTTTTGTGGATTAAAGACTATTTAGATTGAATTCCTTTGTCCTTCGTGTTGGATTGCAAACACAACCGTGACCGGCTACAGGTCGAGACATTTTACAAGACATGTCCTCTTATCCTCTTCCTGTGAGGCAGACGGACAGCTAGAGTAAAACTTTACCCTAGCCACAATTCATATTTAATCTGGGAACATTTCTCAGTATATGTATTTCTGCAGCATCTTATTAAATTGATCATCCTTGTCAGTTAATAATTACAAATATCTCTATTCTGTATATAAATATCAGATAATTATAGCTAGTGAAGAAAAACACTTTGGTAAAGAAACACTGACTCAATCTGCTCACACACAGCGAAATAATGGATTCAGGATCACGTGCAAATCATGAACACAAAATACTGTGGGATTATTTATTTAGAATCATATTTAGAGCAATAACATGAATTACGGGCAGGCCATAAAGCTTACATATACTAAAGAAATGCCTCTGTTTTCTTTAAAAGTACAGTCCTGAATAATATATCTTCAATTCATAGGAGATCATAAAAGATCAAGCAAAGTGTGATCGTGTGCAGTATACACTGATCAGGCATAACATTATGACCCCACGAGCACCACGGGCATCAATATTTGTTTTTTGACAGCACGTCTTCAGATTCCCAGCGCTTCTTGAGTCACATGACCTCCCAACAGGACGTTCCCGTCACACACACACTGAGTCAGGCCGTCCGCTGAAACACACACACCTCAGACTCAATCACCACTGTCGAGAACATGAGCAGCAAGCACTGAACGCTGACTGAATGAATGAATGTGGTCTCACGTTTCTGAGAGCGGATCCACGCCGCCGCCTTCATGGCCACAAACTGCCACTCCACCTGGTCACCTGATCTACAGGTGTGTAACCAGATCAGAGCCAGAACGGTGGCCCACACGGACCCGTCCGCCTGGAACACACAACCACACGTCACACACTGAACCAATCATGACGCACCTGAGGATATGACATCACATGCCCCACCTGTGCTGGTCTGTGATTGGTCACCCCGTCCTCCGTCTTCCCCAACACGGCAGCCAGCGCGGCGTTCAGCTCCCAGCATCCCGAGGCCTTCTGAAGAGAGACCAGCTGGAGCAAAGGGTCCGGCAGGGGCTCGGGTTCTGCTGACACACACAGAGGTTAGGCAGAAGGAAGATGGACACAGAACACAGCAGGATTTCTCATATGATTATCATTAAAGCAGACCAATTCAGACAGGATTCGCTTCCAGGACATCCATTCTCTCATTTCTGCGTAATAATCAAGGAACTCTGAGCCGTCCCATGAGTGCAGCGGCGCAATGATGTTACACAGCGGCTGAAAATAGTCCCCAGCGCTTCCTGTTGTCACGTTGATTATGTTTAGGGAAGTCAGCCTATTTTCAGACGTTGTGTAATATCATTGCTACAGCAGAGCTGTCATTTTCTGCCACCGTGAGGCTCCGCCCACAAAAATAACATCATCGCTGTTTGCAAACACAAAATCGTTCTATATGCTCCACGTGTTGAGCGCTGTTAAACTCATCGCGGTGTTAGACGCAGAACCCGCTCTCGTGCGTCGCGTGTTGTTGGAGTTCTCCGCTGGAATGCGATCTCATGTGTAATACAGCGCTGTGATTGGTTTAAAGAGCTCGTTCTCATGAATAATGCAGAGGCAGCCAATCACACACTCCGAAGGCACGCTTCTACCTCACGCTCTGTGCCGTTGCTTTGACTTTGTGTTTCAACCCGGAACAACGATATTCTTCAGAAAAATGCAAAAATAACCAATTTCCACCTGTTGGAAAAGTTTATGAGTGTTTTTGGTGTTTTCAGCGATGAGCCGTCTGTATCTGTGCACGCCTCAAATAATGTGCTTTGAGGTTCAAGACCCTTTAAATGACAAAAATCAACTGGAGTCAGACACACACGTTCATTCTTTTGCATTGATCTTTT
>CM042255.1:242500-245000 GCA_023566225.1 Romanogobio albipinnatus
TTATAGAATTTTCATGAAAAGTCACGTGTTTAAATGATAAATGCAGCACTTCTTTCCCCCAAAAATGTCCCTCACCTTCTGTATGCTATATTGCACAATACTGAATGCTCAGGTGAATAGTAAATAGTAAACAAACTGTCGTTACTAATAAATGGTAGAAACAAACCGAATGCATGTAACGGTTGGCCTTTTGCTGTAGAGACTTTCCATTTACTACATACTGTAGGCTCTGATTCCATGTATGGGGCACATGTATATTATACATATGACACACAAACACAAGTAGACAAGACCTGCTTAGCTCAAAAGATCACTCGCCACGGCAAGGCAGAGATCATGAGTGAGATGACGAGAGACGCACGCGCCCGCCCGCCGAGTGTGCACAGTTCGGACTACTGTCATTGTCATTGTGACTCCACACCCTGCCTCCACATTGCCCCGTAACTGTATTTGTAATACACGAGCCGCGGTTCAGCTGTGCGAGACAGCCAATGTGAATGCACAACGCGCGCCTCCCGCTCTCCATACGCACCACTGCCCTGCTAACACACTGCTTGCGCGTGTGGTGTGAAGCCGGCGTAACACGCCTGCTAACTTCGCAATGAACACTCGGACCCCGCGAAACACCACTGTGTTCCCACCACTGACATTGGGCAAAGGACCATCTACATTGGGCAAAGGATTCACCGTTTGTGTTTGGTGTAGGGCTATACTTTCACTTTCAGAATCACGGCAGATATTCCCCTTCAGAATCAGGGTCCGCGAAAAGAAGACCCAACACTTCATTGCAGGTAAGCTTTATTGAGGCCATTTGAAAATAATAATAATCTAATGCAAATACTCGCTGACGTTGACAAAATTGCTCTGATAAAAAGGCTCACTCGCACACTAGCTCCGCTTTTGTTCCCGCTGATTCAATGCGCTCTTGCTCGAAGATTTTGTATAGAAGCATGACGTTTTTTTGAGTCGGGATGAAGTATGACATGTCTGCCATCTAGTGGAGGGGAGGTCGAAGGAAATTTGACACCCTATTTGACAAAATCGGCCGTTTTATTCAGTGCCACATCTTGTCGAGTAAACTCGACCGTGGCGCATAGAGGGTTAAGCACAGTAAAATTAGTAAACTAATTTATTTGTAGTCCTCCGTGTTTGAACAGTGTGGTCTCCACTTCCGTGAAGGCGGAGTTGGCGTTCGTACTGTCACAAGTGACAGCAGTTACTTCCTGGTCCAGGGTTACAGTCAAGTAACCCCAAGTGTTTTCCCAGTTGGTCTCCCATCCGGGTACTGACCAGGCTCAGCCCTGCTTAGCTTCAGTGGGAAACCAGTCTTGGGCTACAGGGTGATATGGCTGCTGGCCTAAACCAGGTACAATACAAATCATACAATACACAGAGGTCATCACTCAAAAGAAGAAGAAAAGAAGAATCCACTGGAGCCCTTGAGTTGGACTGACACACATCAGAGGTGAAAGGAAAGAACAGTGTGTGTATTATTTCTTACTTCTCATGTTGAAAGAGGGAGCACTCCCAAAGGCAGCCCTTCTCATACGGGGAGCAGACATCTTCAGAGAACCTAATAGAGAATTTAATGTCACATGTTGATGATGTGAGTACAACAATAATACACTATTGTGTGACAGGAAACTGAAATCCTACAGATCCCGGAGAGCCAGTGTCCTTCAGAGTTTATCTGGTCCAGGTGTGTTTGACTGGGACTGGAGGACAGTGTCTCCCTGGGATCTGGACTGGACCGCTCTGCTCTAAACACACACACATCAGTGAACTTACGCGGGACTGGCACTCTCCTCTGCAGTAGCGGCCCTTTGACAGTCTGTTTGCTGTCTTTATTGACGCCGATGAAGGCTGTGTGAACGCTGCTCACTCCAGCCTGAACACTGAGCTCCACGATCCGGCTCCGGACGGCCCCTGCGTCTGCTCCTCCGGCCCGCTCCTCCAGCTCCAAAGAGCGGATCACAGACCGGGCCGCCAGCTGGTGGATCGTCCGTCTGCAACAAACACACCCTGTGAAGACGTGATCCGATATAGTGGCACTAATCAGCCCAAACAACCAACAGAATGAACTATAATCAAGCTGATCAGTGAGATTTACAGTTACAAGATGATGTGTGTGTGTGTGTGTGTGTGTGTGTGTGTGTGTGTGTGTGTGTGTGTGTGTGTGTGTGTGTGTGTGTGTGTGTGTGTGTGACTGTGTGTGTGTGTGTGTGTGTGTGTGTGTGTGTGTGTGTGTGTGTGTGTGTGTGTGTGTGTGTGTGTGTGTGTGTGTGACTGATTGTGTGTGTGTGTGTGTGTGTGTGTGACTGACTGTGTGTGTGTGTGTGTGTGTGTGTGTGTGTGTGTGTGTGTGTGTGTGTGTGTGTGTGTGTGTGTGTGACTGACTGTGTGTGTGTGTGTGTGTGTGTGTGTGCGTGTGTGATTGACTGTGTGTGTGGGCTTGTTTTTGTGAAATATCAGGACACAGATGTGTATAATGACATAGGTA
>CM042255.1:247500-255000 GCA_023566225.1 Romanogobio albipinnatus
TGAGCGCCCTCTGACCCTGGAACAGGGCACTGATGGGTGGGGACAGCATGTCCACCGTAACGCCCTCGGGAACGGTCCAGTCCACAGAGATATTATCCACGGCTGGCTGGAGAGCAAAGCGGAGCGACTGCATCACCTGACAGAGAAGGACAAGAGAGGGCGTTGAATACAAGCCCTGGACATCTTGTGCTGATTCTGTCCACAGCAGATCTTACTTTGGGCTGCATGCGGTCAGTGCCTGTGATGAACTGAGCGTGACCAGAACCTTCTCTGGCCATTCCTGTGATGAGAGCCGTACTCGCACCCTCACCAATCCCGAAGGAGAAACACCTGGAACACATGACCGTCTGACATGAACTAAACCCGACCCACAGTGATATCAGTGAAGGAGCAGGAGTGAGACGTGTGCGCTCACCTGTGAGAGGAAGCGTGACTTTTCACCAGGTCCAGCAACTCTTTAGTGTTCCCCACCTCTCCATCCGTGAAGATGAACAGCTGAGAGAGAATCAGTGTCAGGCTGAGGAAAACACCTCACGAGGATCAGGAAGAGTGTGGAGAAGTTTGGCTGTACCTGTCGGGGGTGATCCGGGTAACAGGGCTGGCTGTAGATGTGTTTCAGAGGCTGAAGGATCTCAGTGCCGCCCATGTCCGCCTGCATGTTCTTTACTCTCTTTAGAGCCTCTTCCATCGTGTCCTCGCTGTACACAACACTCTGACTGCAACGACACACACACAATCTCTCATAAAACCACCACTAAACCACATGAGATCATTCCTGAAGAACAACTAACATCTGGTTACTGACGGGAAGAAGGACTCAAAGCGAGAGCCGAATCCATAGATGTTGAAGTAGCATCCCATGGGAAGACTCTTCAGCAGAAGCAGCAGCGTGTCCTAGAGAAACACATGTACAGTGAGTACAGTAGAGACACATGTACAGTGAGTACAGTAGAGACACATGTGCAGTGAGTACAGTAGAGACACATGTGCAGTGAGTACAGTAGAGACACATGTGCAGTGAGTACAGTAGAGACACATGTACAGTGAATACAGTAGAGACACATGTGCAGTGAGTACAGTAGAGACACATGTACAGTGAGTACAGTAGAGACATATTTACAGTGAGTACAGTAGAGACACATGTGCAGTGAGTACAGTAGAGGCATATTTACAGTGAGTACAGTAGAGACACATGTACAGTGAGTACAGTAGAGACACATGTACAGTGAGTACAGTAGAGACACATGTACAGTGAGTACAGTAGAGACACATGTGCAGTGAGTACAGTAGAGACACATGTGCAGTGAGTACAGTAGAGACACATGTGCAGTGAGTACAGTAGAGACATATGTACAGTGAGTACAGTAGAGACACATGTACAGTGAGTACAGTAGAGACACATGTACAGTGAGTACAGTAGAGACACATGTACAGTGAGTACAGTAGAGACACATGTACAGTGAGTACAGTAGAGACACATGTACAGTGAGTACAGTAGAGACACATGTACAGTGAGTACAGTAGAGACACATGTGCAGTGAATACAGTAGAGACACATGTGCAGTGAGTACAGTAGAGACACATGTACAGTGAGTACAGTAGAGACATATTTACAGTGAGTACAGTAGAGACACATGTACAGTGAGTACAGTAGAGACACATGTACAGTGAATACAGTAGAGACACATGTGCAGTGAGTACAGTAGAGACACATGTACAGTGAGTACAGTAGAGACATATTTACAGTGAGTACAGTAGAGACACATGTGCAGTGAGTACAGTAGAGACACATGTACAGTGAGTACAGTAGAGACACATGGGCAGTGAGTACAGTAGAGACACATGTACAGTGAGTACAGTAGAGACACATGTGCAGTGAGTACAGTAGAGACACATGTGCAGTGAGTACAGTAGAGACACATGTGCAGTGAGTACAGTAGAGACACATGTGCAGTGAGTACAGCAGAGGCACATGTGCAGTGAGTACAGTAGAGACACATGTGCAGTGAGTACAGCAGAGGCACATGTGCAGTGAGTACAGTAGAGACACATGTGCAGTGAGTACAGTAGAGACACATGTGCAGTGAGTACAGCAGAGGCACATGTGCAGTGAGTACAGTAGAGACACATGTGCAGTGAGTACAGTAGAGACACATGTACAGTGAGTACAGTAGAGACGCATGTGCAGTGAGTACAGTAGAGACATGTACAGTGAGTACAGTAGAGACACATGTACAGTGGGTACAGTAGAGACACATGTACAGTGAGTACAGTAGAGACACATGTACAGTGAGTACAGTAGAGACACATGTACAGTGAGTACAGTAGAGACATATTTACAGTGAGTACAGTAGAGACACATGTACAGTGAGTACAGTAGAGACACATGTACAGTGAGTACAGTAGAGACACATGTACAGTGAGTACAGTAGAGACATATTTACAGTGAGTACAGTAGAGACACATGTACAGTGAGTACAGTAGAGACATATTTACAGTGAGTACAGTAGAGACACATGTACAGTGAGTACAGTAGAGACACATGTACAGTGAATACAGTAGAGACACATGTGCAGTGAGTACAGTAGAGACACATGTACAGTGAGTACAGTAGAGACATATTTACAGTGAGTACAGTAGAGACACATGTACAGTGAGTACAGTAGAGAGGCACATGTACAGTGAGTACAGTAGAGAGGCACATGTACAGTGAGTACAGTAGAGAGGCACATGTACAGTGAGTACAGTAGAGACACATGTACAGTGAGTGCAGTAGAGACACATGTACAGTGAGTACAGTAGAGACACATGTACAGTGAGTATAGTAAAGACACATGTACAGTGAGTAGAGTAGAGACACATGAACAGTGAGTACAGTAGAGACACATGTACAGTGAGTACAGTAGAGACACATGAACAGTGAGTACAGTAGAGACACATGCACAGTAGAGACACATGTACATTGAGTACAGTAGAGACACATGTACAGTGAGTACAGTAGAGACACATGAACAGTGAGTACAGTAGAGACACATGTACAGTAGAGACACATGTACAGTGAGTACAGTAGAGACACATGAACAGTGAGTACAGTAGAGACACATGTACAGTGAGTACAGTAGAGACACATGTACAGTGAGTATAGTAAAGACACATGTACAGTGAGTACAGTAGAGACACATGTACAGTGAGTATAGTAAAGACACATGTACAGTGAGTACAGTAGAGACACATGTACAGTAGAGACACATGTACAGTGAGTACAGTAGAGACACATGTGCAGTGAGTACAGTAGAGACACATGTACAGTAGAGACACATGTACAGTGAGTACAGTAGAGACACATGTGCAGTGAGTACAGTAGAGACACATGGGCAGTGAGTACAGTAGAGACACATGTACAGTGAGTAGAGTAGAGACACATGTACAGTGAGTATAGTAAAGACACATGTACAGTGAGTAGAGTAGAGACACATGTACAGTGAGTGCAGTAGAGACACATGTACAGTAGAGACACATGTACAGTAGAGACACATGTACAGTAGAGACACATGTACAGTGAGTGCAGTAGAGACACATGTACAGTAGAAACACATGTACAGTGAGTGCAGTAGAGACACATGTACAGTAGAGACACATGTGCAGTGAGTACAGTAGAGACACATGTACAGTGAGTACAGTAGAGACACATGTACAGTGAGTACAGTAGAGACACATGTGCAGTGAGTACAGTAGACACATGTGCAGTGAGTACAGTAGAGACACATGTACAGTGAGTACAGTAGAGACACATGTGCAGTGAGTACAGTAGAGACACATGTGCAGTGAGTACAGTAGAGACACATGTACAGTGAGTACAGTAGAGACACATGTACAGTAGAGACACATGTGCAGTGAGTACAGTAGAGACACATGTACAGTGAGTACAGTAGAGACACATGTACAGTGGGTACAGTAGAGACACATGTACAGTGGGTACAGTAGAGACACATGTACAGTGAGTACAGTAGAGACACATGTACAGTGAGTACAGTAGAGACACGTGCAGTGAGTACAGTAGAGACACATGTACAGTGAGTGCAGTAGAGACACATGTACAGTGAGTACAGTAGAGACACATGTACAGTGAGTATAGTAAAGACACATGTACAGTGAGTAGAGTAGAGACACATGAACAGTGAGTACAGTAGAGACACATGTACAGTGAGTACAGTAGAGACACATGAACAGTGAGTACAGTAGAGACACATGTACAGTAGAGACACATGTACAGTGAGTACAGTAGAGACACATGTACAGTGAGTACAGTAGAGACACATGAACAGTGAGTACAGTAGAGACACATGTACAGTAGAGACACATGTACAGTGAGTACAGTAGAGACACATGTACAGTGAGTACAGTAGAGACACATGAACAGTGAGTACAGTAGAGACACATGTACAGTAGAGACACATGTACAGTGAGTACAGTAGAGACACATGTACAGTGAGTATAGTAAAGACACATGTACAGTGAGTACAGTAGAGACACATGTACAGTGAGTATAGTAAAGACACATGTACAGTGAGTACAGTAGAGACACATGTACAGTGAGTATAGTAAAGACACATGTACAGTGAGTACAGTAGAGACACATGTACAGTAGAGACACATGTACAGTGAGTACAGTAGAGACACGTGTGCAGTGAGTACAGTAGAGACATATGTACAGTGAGTAGAGTAGAGACACATGTACAGTGAGTACAGTAGAGACACATGTACAGTGAGTACAGTAGAGACACATGTACATTGAGTACAGTAGAGACACATGTACAGTGAGTACAGTAGAGACACATGTACAGTGAGTACAGTAGAGACACATGTACAGTGAGTAGAGTAGAGACACATGTGCAGTGAGTACAGTAGAGACACATGTGCAGTGAGTACAGTAGAGACACATGTGCAGTGAGTACAGTAGAGACACATGTACATTGAGTACAGTAGAGACACATGTACAGTGAGTACAGTAGAGACACATGTACAGTGAGTACAGTAGAGACACATGTACAGTGAGTAGAGTAGAGACACATGTGCAGTGAGTACAGTAGAGACACATGTGCAGTGAGTACAGTAGAGACACATGGGCAGTGAGTACAGTAGAGACACATGGGCAGTGAGTACAGTAGAGACACATGTACAGTGAGTAGAGTAGAGACACATGTGCAGTGAGTACAGTAGAGACACATGTACAGTGAGTAGAGTAGAGACACATGTGCAGTGAGTACAGTAGAGACACATGTGCAGTGAGTACAGTAGAGACACATGGGCAGTGAGTACAGTAGAGACACATGTACATTGAGTACAGTAGAGACACATGTACAGTGAGTACAGTAGAGACACATGTACAGTGAGTACAGTAGAGACACATGTACAGTGAGTAGAGTAGAGACACATGTGCAGTGAGTACAGTAGAGACACATGTGCAGTGAGTAGAGTAGAGACACATGTGCAGTGAGTACAGTAGACACATGTGCAGTGAGTACAGTAGAGACACATGTACAGTGAGTACAGTAGAGACACATGTGCAGTGAGTACAGTAGAGACACATGTGCAGTGAGTACAGTAGAGACACATGTACAGTGAGTACAGTAGAGACACATGTACAGTAGAGACACATGTGCAGTGAGTACAGTAGAGACACATGTACAGTGAGTACAGTGGAGACACATGTACAGTGGGTACAGTAGAGACACATGCACAGTGGGTACAGTAGAGACACATGTACAGTGAGTACAGTAGAGACACATGTACAGTGAGTACAGTAGAGACACGTGCAGTGAGTACAGTAGAGACACATGTACAGTGAGTGCAGTAGAGACACATGTACAGTGAGTACAGTAGAGACACATGTACAGTGAGTATAGTAAAGACACATGTACAGTGAGTAGAGTAGAGACACATGAACAGTGAGTACAGTAGAGACACATGTACAGTGAGTACAGTAGAGACACATGAACAGTGAGTACAGTAGAGACACATGTACAGTAGAGACACATGTACAGTGAGTACAGTAGAGACACATGTACAGTGAGTACAGTAGAGACACATGAACAGTGAGTACAGTAGAGACACATGTACAGTAGAGACACATGTACAGTGAGTACAGTAGAGACACATGTACAGTGAGTATAGTAAAGACACATGTACAGTGAGTACAGTAGAGACACATGTACAGTGAGTATAGTAAAGACACATGTACAGTGAGTACAGTAGAGACACATGTACAGTAGAGACACATGTACAGTGAGTACAGTAGAGACACATGTGCAGTGAGTACAGTAGAGACACATGTACAGTGAGTACAGTAGAGACACATGTGCAGTGAGTACAGTAGAGACATATGTACAGTGAGTAGAGTAGAGACACATGTACAGTGAGTACAGTAGAGACACATGTACAGTGAGTACAGTAGAGACACATGTACAGTGAGTACAGTAGAGACACATGTACAGTGAGTAGAGTAGAGACACATGTGCAGTGAGTACAGTAGAGACACATGTGCAGTGAGTACAGTAGAGACACATGTGCAGTGAGTAGAGTAGAGACACATGTACAGTGAGTACAGTAGAGACACATGTACAGTGAGTACAGTAGAGACACATGTACAGTGAGTACAGTAGAGACACATGTACAGTGAGTACAGTAGAGACACATGTACAGTGAGTACAGTAGAGACACATGTACAGTGAGTAGAGTAGAGACACATGTGCAGTGAGTACAGTAGAGACACATGTGCAGTGAGTACAGTAGAGACACATGTGCAGTGAGTACAGTAGAGACACATGTACATTGAGTACAGTAGAGACACATGTACAGTGAGTACAGTAGAGACACATGTACAGTGAGTACAGTAGAGACACATGTACAGTGAGTAGAGTAGAGACACATGTGCAGTGAGTACAGTAGAGACACATGTGCAGTGAGTACAGTAGAGACACATGTGCAGTGAGTACAGTAGAGACACATGGGCAGTGAGTACAGTAGAGACACATGTACAGTGAGTAGAGTAGAGACACATGTGCAGTGAGTACAGTAGAGACACATGTACAGTGAGTACAGTAGAGACACATGTACATTGAGTACAGTAGAGACACATGTACAGTGAGTAGAGTAGAGACACATGTACAGTGAGTACAGTAGAGACACATGTACAGTGAGTAGAGTAGAGACACATGTGCAGTGAGTACAGTAGAGACACATGTGCAGTGAGTACAGTAGAGACACATGTACAGTGAGTACAGTAGAGACACATGGGCAGTGAGTACAGTAGAGACACATGTACAGTGAGTACAGTAGAGACACATGTACAGTGAGTACAGTAGAGACACATGTACAGTGAGTAGTGATTTAATACAGCTCAATAAATTTCACATCTGAAATCCTAAATCTTACTCTTGCACTGTCGATGCGCATCTGTGCGTCTTTCCCATGATGCATCATGCAGTCCATACTGCCAGA